>BPLQ01000136.1:0-121375 GCA_021605075.1 Caerostris darwini | reverse complement strand
ATTTTAATCCTACTTATCACTTTTGTTTTAGATGTTTAAGTGTTCTCAACTGATTATCTATAATGGAAAGTAAATGCAAAATTATGTGAAATTAAAAATTAGTGATTATTTAAATGTATTTTCTAATATTTGTGCTATAATGGCTTATTTTTTGGCACTACAATTGAATTATCGAGGGTATTTACTTAGATTATTTATTTTCTAACCATATTTCAAATTATTAAATGTAATTTTTTTAATACAAACAGTTTTGCACATAAGATTCAGAGTAAAATTTCGAATTAGAAAGTAATTTTTTGAAAACCATTATCTTGGATATTATTTTTTAATTTATTTTCGAATTATTAATAACATGATTTTTAGATACATTTAAATACGCTTAATATGCAAGTCTCCTAATTTATCTCCGGTAAGGTTATAGTTTATATACAGCATTTACCTTGAATGTGAGATTCTTAATCAAATTCAGAAATATTAATTAATATTTCTCACTATTTTAAAAATATACTTTGCAATTTTCACTCCTTAATTTAAAAAACAAAAGTTGAATAAATATAATAATAATTATTCAAAAAAATATTAAAAGTATACATATTTTACTGGAATACTATCAGTATAAAAATACAATACTATATAACGTGCTTTATATAAAGTTGATCACTAGATTAACAATATTTAAAATAAATCATTATATAGATATATCTCTCAGCTAGAAAATTATATTTCTCAATAAATAACATTTCTTATTTGCATTGCCTTTGATGTAAATAAATTATTATAAATGATATAATCTTGATCTTATAGATAGTTTGCTAAAGATATGAAATAAACTTTTTAAAAAAACATGCTTGCAGTAATTTTGTTTCAGTATACATTTATTTTCTCTGTTGTATTGATCATTTTAGAGCATTGATAAAAAAAAGACGATAATCTATCTAAAAACATCTCTCCGAAGAAAGGGTTTTTTTTTCAATTAAAAAACTTAATTATTTGCTACTTTGTAGACGTTATAATTTGTTGGTTAATGAAATAATTTTTTTCAGTTGTTGTTAATACCCACACAGTATTCGAAAACGAGTAATTTCATTTCAAATAAATTAATTAACGTAAACTTCATTTAATTTGTAAAATGAAGAAGGAAAATATGCATTCTCTTGTGCCTGTTTTTAATTAATTCTTTGAAAATTCTTTCCATTACTTTAATTTATTTTAGTCTCTCCAAAATAAATTTCCTTTTTCTTAAATTAAAATAGTTTTTATCGCAAATGTATATGCTCGATTTTATTTTTTGGTCAGCTCTACATGAAGCCGTGATTCATTAAAGAACTTAATGAAAAATAATTTCGCAAAGAATGTCATAATTATTTTCGAATGTCGCGTAATTTTAGTCATTCGTCATTAAAACGTAGATATATAGCAGATTTAGCTTTCATTACCGTGAAAGAAATTTGCTGTTATTTCTTATCCCATTTGGTAGATAACATTTTAGACCAAATCCAAGAACCCGTGTGGTCTCAGAAAAGGGGGTCTTCTGTTGGTGATGGAGCACCCGTGGGTAGAATCTGACTTGGCTCCGTGTGATGGGAGGAAAATACTTTCCAGGAGGAATTTTAGGGAGAACTACATTGCATTTACGTATCGTATGGAAGAAAACCGGGGCCTGAATGGTCTGACGCTTGCCTCGGTGGTTTCGCGAATCCCGGCGGTGCCAAAGTGGTTCGGAACCCCCTTTAAATAGTAGGTCCCGGTCCTAGGAAAATACTCCTCGTCCAGGAGGTAATGGAAAGGGAGTACGTTTAGGAGAAGGCATACATTGCATTTACCAGATATCGTAAAAAAATGGAAGAAAACCCGGAAACCCCACACCAGGTAATCCGACGAACGAGGCAAGGTGCTGAACATCACAAATGACATCGAGTCTCCAGAAAACGTAATATTAAATGGAATGGATTCACATGATTTGCTTTCTTTAGACAAGAACTAATATCATTTACAATCAATGAACGCCCGATTCGTGGTTCAATATCAACAAGCCGTTGGTCAGCATTAGCTCGGAGGTTCAATCCGCTGGTGGCTTTGTTGTAGACATTGTTTGAAACAATGATGAGACTTGATGCCATTTATGATGTTCAGCATCTTGCCTCGTGAGTGGGACTACCTGGCGGAAGTATTCCGCGTTTTCTTCGATACGATTAGCCAATGTGGGGTTGTTATCCTAAAAGTTCACCCGGAAGGCATCATCCTTATTCAGCCTGACATGGAACAAATTCCAAACTTCCTACAGTTGCTCCATAACAACAAAGCTGGCCCTTTTCCTTCTTCCATGAGACCAGCGGGCTCATGGATTTGGTCTAGATGTTGCTGTCTACCAATGGGGTAAGAAACAACACAATCATTAAACGACAACAAAGTTTTCAAGATTTAAAAAAAAATTGATTCATAGTAAACAACAAATTTAAAGTTTTTAAAAACTTTTAGCCAAGAAATAATCAAGGAAGAAAAAATGTTAAAATTGCAAGGAAATATATAAATTTTGTAAATAATCGGATAAAAATCTTGTAAAACAATACAAAAATGTTAAGAGATTTTTCTATTTGCTATTTCGATTGCTTTGTATCCTTTCTTTAACTGAATCAGTAGATCATTTGTTTCCATTTACTAAAAGATACATTTATCTCACTTACCAAATTAAATTGTAAACAAATGTTTGATTTCAAATGGACTTCTTTAATCTGGTAATGGAACCTGTAACTTTCATTTTTAAGAGATTTTGTTCGTTGAAATAATATTGATCACTTAAGAAATTTCCAATAAATTTGTAAGACTGAAAAAAAGCAATAACTGTATGAATTATTTATCTAAATTACCTATTCTAATATTAAATATTTGATTTACGTTTCATTTTAATTAATGTTATTTTAACAAAATGTCTTTCATAATTAATTTTCTCTTGTCTAGCATTATAATAATTACAAAAGGAATGTATTGTTATTTCACAAAAGCATATTGTTAAGATTTTTTTTTATGACATTTTAATTTTCAAATAAATATGTGATACAAATAAATAATTACAAAACAGTTGCATAATGATAAAAAATGAGAAGTGAAATTTAACAAAAATTTCCTGCTTTAAGGAAATTCCAACCGGAAAATACATTTATATAGTGTGCAGGTTTAGACAATTGGATTGTAACTAGATGTAGCCGGGCTGAAATGCATTTGAGGTAAAAGATGGAGAACTCACAGCTTTATTGACGCACACACATACAATTAGAGCCATACATTATTTAACACATTGAAAGACATATAAAATCTTGAAAGCATTCTACTTCTAAGACGGAAACCCGATACTCAGGTACGCTCAAGGTGCGAATTTCCTTGCAAGAGTCCGTAGGCCAATTAATGCGCCAGGATGTTCTAAATATATTTTCTCTCGGGATGAGAAGTAATAAACTAAACGTCTCTGAGCAGGGAGTGAAGGTTGCACCGTACTTCCTCTCAGGTGAGATTCTCGAGGCCTACTGACCATTTATCCTGAATGCTATAGGAGACTATCTTGCTAGTGTGTTGGAGGAAGTACGGTTACAGTAAAAAATGTAATGTAAAAAAGTTATATCATATTAACATTATACTGAATATGAAAATAAATTAAGACACTATGTAATATTTTTTCGTGTTTATAGTTTTACAATTATTAGGAAGTAATTATAGTTTTAAAATGGCAATAAATAGAAATATCGATAAAGAAATTAATTATTGTTTTTTGTTTGATAAAAAAAAATTAAAGCAAGTTTTAAAAGAAATCATTTGAATTCTTATTTCTGGTATACTTGAATAATGTAGAAAAATGATATACATTTAAATGGTGAAACAAAAGTATTTATTACAAATTTATAAAAAAATTCAAATTAAATAAATATGCAGTAAAACAATTCATATGTATAATAAAAGCATTTGCTGCAATATATATGTTTATTTATGTTTACTAATATATGTTTTATTATAATGTTGACTAGTTTAAGGGTGCCACAGGTTTCGTGTTCGACTCCCTGTTGTGCTATGGATGTTTGTAGTGGTTCGGAATCCACTTAATACACACACTCCATTAACGGTAGGTCCCGGTCTAACAGGATCGTATAGAGTTGCAGGGGTAGTGTTACTCCGCGTCCGTGGCTTATCTTCAAGCTACACGCACTTCCCGGGTAGTGCTAAGTGAGTAACACTGGTGCAGTAGTACCTTAAGGCATAAAATATAACTGTCTAAGTGTTTACCAACTGCATTAGAGAAAAAAAATATTAATCAATATTTCCAGCTTAAAATTGATATCATCATTATTTTAAAAATATAATTCTATAGAATTTGAAACTGAGTTGAAAAAAAAAAGAACCATCTAGTCCATTTCTTAATTTTTTTTTATACCCGTAATTAAAGAAATGGTAAATGTCAAAAAGTCTTTGTTCGGAATTCCTCCCGTTTCTTCAAAGTCCAGAAGCTAAGATCGAGGTATTGTTTTACGCTCGCAGGGAAATAGCTGCGCATTATTGATTTGTTGAAGTTTATCTCAACAAGGGGCCCCAGAGAAAAGAGGGATCATCTACTCATTAAGGCCTGTCAACACAAATAGAAGAAAATGGGGCGTAAAAATTACATGTGACAGGAAGGTCAAAATAAAATCGAACGAAAACGATTTTTCTCATTTTTCTGTATCTTTCGAAAAGAAAAAAAAAATATTCCAGGAAGTTACTACTTTTTGATTTATGGAGATTTTGCTTTTTTACTAGTTTTTGATTTTAGAAAGGCCTGATTGGCTGATAGCGCTCTGACTCTCTGTGCCACAGGTTTCGAGTTCGAGACCTGGCTGTGTCATGGATGTCTGTAGTGGTTCGGAATCGACTTTAAGCCTGCAGATCTCGGTCTAATACGACTGTAAGAGCATTGGGCGTATGGTTTCAAACTCTACTCCTTAAAAAGAAAACATCTTCTGTCTCGAAATCTGCCAGTAGGCAGACGGCCCTGGCCCACCAAGGAGCTGTTGCGCCAATGTTGTTGGTGGTGATGATGACAAACGATTTTGGGCAATTGATATGCTTTATTTTGTTAAATTTCTATTGACTCTCTACTATCAGATATACTACATCAAAATTTTCTATAAATTTGTTATAATTATTTTCTTTTATTACAAATTATTTTATTTCAGAACTTTAAGTGAAGAGGTGCGGATACAGCCAACCACATCGCAACTGGGAGGGATTGGGTTGAGATACATGAGGCACAAGTTGGAGAACTCCCAGCCTTATCTACACATGCACAAACACCACACACATACAATTACAGACATAAAATATTTAACTTATCTAAAAGCAGATAATTATAGATTCGTGAAAGGATTCCACTAAACTCGGAAACCTAAACTCGACTACGTGCAGGGTGCACAAAATGAATATAAATAATAATAAAATAATAAAATAAATAATAGTAAAATTAAATTAAAATAAAGATAAAATAAATAACAGTAAAAAATAAAATAAAATAGTAAAAATAAATAAAAAAATAAATAAATAGTAAAATTAAAAAAATAAAATAAAATAAATAAAATAAATAATAGTAAAATTAAATTAAAATAAATATAAAATAAATAATAGTAAAATTAAATTAAAATAAATATAAAATAAATAATAGTAAAATTAAATTAAAATAAATATAAAATAAATAACAGTAAAAATAAATTAAAATAAATAACAGTAACATTAAATTAAATAATTATAAAATAAATAACAGTTGAATTAAATTAAATAATTATAAAATAAATAACAGTTGAATTAAATTAAAATAAATAACAGTAGAATTAAATTAAAATAAATATAAAATAAATAATTGTAAAATTAAATTCAGTAAATATAAAATAAATAATAGTAAAATTAAATTAAAGTTAATAAAAATAAATAATAGTAAAATTAAATTAAACATAGAGCTGTTTACTAAAATGTCAAAATTAATTAATTATTAACCACATGATAAAATATATAGTTGAATAAATAAGATATTTAACGTATTTTACTTAATTTTAATTAGAGAAAACGGTTGATTGAAAATTTTATACTTCTTCATATATCTCTGATTAATCAAAAGGATTATTGTTTTTATCCAAAATTTATTTTTATTTTTTTCTTAGACAGCTAATCCTCCAAATACTCTTACAAATATTACATGACTCGCGATTCTAGCTTATATCGATATAAAAATAAACGATACGATATGGAACTAAATTAGTCATCTATCCATTTTTACTGGAAATTTTTTTATTAGTTTTATATACCCAAAATAATCAGCAAAAGTACGTTACAGCTGCCTTTTAATTGCTTTCTCAGAACAGCAGACGGGAACTCATCTTTTGTTGTAATCCGATGAAACCCTAATTAACCTCGAAGAAGGGAGACTTTTGGAAAAATAGCCTCGTACACAGGATAACCGAGAAAGCAGATCCTTGAGAAATGGCGAACAGTTGTATGATAGACGGAATTAGGAAGAGCATTGCAGTTGATGAATGACCGGTTTAAGCTGTTTTGGCTTCTTTATAAGTTCTGCACCGAAATAAATGTTGTTTACTTTAATAGAACCATGTTAGATATAATAAATGAGATTTCATGTTTTTCGTTGAATTGTGGGAATTAATTGTTAAGAATGTTTTGAGAATTTATTAAAATGCCATTTCTGTATTAAAAATTTATAAAGACACGTACTTTTACTATATACACTGAAGTGACAAAAGTCATGGGATACCTCTTAATATCGTGTCGGCCCTCCTTTCGCCCGGCGAAGTGCAGCAACTCGACGTGGCATGGACTCAACAAGTCGTTGGAAGTCTTCTGCAGGAATATTGAGCCATGCTGTCTTGACAGACGTCCATAATTGTGAAAGCGTTGATGGTTCAGGATTTTGGGCACGAACAGACCTCTCGATGATGTTCCATAAATGCTCGATGGGATTCATGTCGGACGATATAGGTGGCCAGATCATTCGTTGGAATTGTCCAGAATGTTCTTCAAACCAATCGCCAACAGTTGTGGCCCGGTGACATGGCGCATTGTCATCCATAAAAATCCCATCGTTGTTTGGGTACATGAAGTCCATGAATGGCTGCAAGTGATCTCCAAGTAGCTGAACATAAGCATTTCCAGTCAATGTTCGGTCCAGTCGCACCAGAGGACCAAGTCCATGCCATGAAAAAACAGCCCACACCATTACGGAGCCACCACCAGCTTGAACAGTGCCTTGCTGACAGTTTGGGTCCATGGCTTCGTGGGGTCTGCGCCACACTCGAACCCTACCATCAGCTCTTACCAACTGAAATCGTGACTCATTGGACCAGGCCACGGTTTTCCATTCATCTAGGGACCAACCGATATGCTCACGTGCCACGAGAGTCGCTGCAAGCGATGTCGTTCTGTCAGTAAAGGCACTCGAGTCGGTCTTCTGCTGGAATAGCCCAAGAAAGCCAAATTTCTCCGCACAGTTCTAACAGACAAGTCCCTTGTACGTCCCACATTGATTTCTGCGGTTATTTGACGCAGTGTTGCTTGTCTGTTAGAATTTACGACTCTTTGCAGACGTCGCCGGTCTCGGTCGTTAAGTGCAGGCGATCGACCACTGCGCTGTCCATGGTGGGATGTTATGCCTGAAATTTCATACTCTCGGCACACTCTTGACACAGTGGATCTGGAAATATTGAATTCCCTAACGATTTCCGAAATGGCATGACCCATGTGTCTAGCTCCAACTAACATTCCGCGTTCAAAGTCTGTTAATTCCCGTCGTGCGGTCATCATCACGTCAAAACCTCTTTACATGAATAACTTGAACAGAAATGAAAGTTCTGCGAAAGCACTGCGCATTTATACCTGTTCTACGCGCTGCTACTGCCATCTGAAAATTTGCATATCGTTATCCCATGACTTTTATCACTTCAGTGTATATAGTGAAGTATATATATATATATATATATATATATATATATATATATGTTTTGAAGGCCATCCCTGCCGATGACTTTTACATTGTATTGAATTAATTGCGAATTGAGGATTGGCAAAAAAGTTGGTATAAGTGCATGGTGTCCGGAGGGGATTACATTGCAGGCGATGAAATAAATTTAGAAAAATACATAAAGAGTTTTTGAAAAAAAAATAATTGGTCTTATTTTTTGGGCACAGTAATATATATATATATATATATATTCATAGAATATATTTGTATATACATATATAGTGAAAAAACATAACGATAGAATTTTTAATACAGGAATGGCTTTTCAACAAATGTCTAAAACATTATTAACAATTAATTCCCACAGTTCAACGAAGACCATCAAATCTCATTTATTATATCTAACATGGTTCTCTTAAAGTAAACCACATTTATGTCGGTATCGAACTTATAAGGAAGCCAAAACATCTTAAACCGCTCATTCATTAACTGCGATGTTCTTCCTAATTCTGCCTATCATAGAACTGTTCGCCATTTCTCGAGGATCGGCTTTCTTGGTTATCCTGGGTACGAGGCTATTTTCCAAAAAGTCTCCCTTCTTCGAGGCTAATTAGGACATCATCGGATTACAACAAAAGATGAGTTCCCGTCTACAGTTCTGAGAAAGCAATTAAAAGACATCTGTAACGTACTCTTGCTGATTGTTTCGGTTATATAAAACTAATAAGAAAAAATTCCCTAAATGGAATAGATAGATAATTTAGTTTCACATATCGTATCGTTTATTTTTATAACGATATAAGATAAAATCTTGAGTCATATAATATTTGTAAGTGTTAGTTGCGTAACAAAAAATAACAAGCAATTTTTGATTAAAATGATAATTATTTTGATTAATCAGGGGTATATGAAGATCAAAGAAAAAGTAAAAAAAGAACCATCATAACGAGTTCAAATTAGAATTGGAGATACTTGAAGAAGGGGGAAACGGTATGGCATCGTAAGAAGTTCCACCCATTTTTCCCATCGAATTTGGTGTGGCCTTGCCGTAGTGGATGGGCTTTCCACTAATACAGCCACAACTATTGAATGACTTGGAAGTCATTTTTTCCGCCTAAAAATCGACAAAATCAAGATCATTGAACACTGCAGTTGGTTTAATGGGCAACTCATGCCGAATACGTTGAAATCCATATTCAAAATATTGCTGAATTTAATTTCTTTATGCCGCTTAAAGTGCCATCTATTAATACACTTTGTAGCTTTTTATTTTGAAGCCGTGCCATTTCCTGCTGCTTCTTCAAGTATCTTCAATTCAAATTTGAACTTATTTTGACGAGGGATTCTTTTTTTACAGCATTCTGAAAGTAGGACTTTAATTATAACCACGCTGTATATATATACTCCACTACATATACTAGAATCTCTCTCTCTCTCTCTCTATATATATATATATATAATCTAGAGTACATACCTTTAGAAATTTTTAATACAGAAAAGACGTTTCAATGAAATTATTTCCTCAAAATATTCTTAACTATTCATTTCCTCCATTCAGCGAAGAACATCAAATCTCATTTACTATATCTAACATGGTTCTCTTAAAATAAAGCACAATAAACGTAATACGCAAGCCAAAACAGCTTAAACTGCTCGTTCATTAACTGCAATGTTCTTCCTGATTCTGCCTATCATGGAGCTGTTCGCCATTTCTTGACGATCGGGTTTCTTGGTTATCCTGGGTACGAGGCTATTTTCCGAAAAGACCTCCTTCTTCGAGTCTAATTAGGGCTATATCGGATTACAAGAAAAGATGAGTTCCCGTCTGCAGTTCTGAGAAAGCAATTAAGAGACATCTGTATCATACTGTTGCTGATTATTTTGGGTATATAAAACTAATAAGAAAAAATTCCCTAAATGGAATAGATAACTAATTTAGTTCATATTATATCGTATCGTTTATTTTTATATCGATATAAAATGAAATTGGGAGTCATGTAATATTTGTAAGATTATTTGGATGATTAGCGATCTAACAAAAAAAGAAAAAGAAATTTTAGATAATAACTATAATTATTTTGATTACTTAAGGATAAATGAAGATGTATGAAATTTCCTATTATCCAATTTCCCTGATAAAAATTACATAAACTACGTTAAATATATGTAGTGAACTACTTACTTTATCATATTGTTTTAAGCAATTAATTTTGATGGTTTAGTAAACCCTTCGGTGTTTAGTTTATTGTTATTATCCATTTTGATTGAATATACAGGGCATAAAACAAAAAGATTATTTTTAAGAAATTATTTTTATAACTTCGGACTTCATGGTAGAGTGACTAGAGCTCTGGCGCTAGGTGCCATAGGTTTTCTTTTGGAGTCCCTGCTATGCCATGGATGTTTGTTGTAATTTGGAATTTACTTTAAACCATCTAATATGACTATAGAGCGTTGGACGTAGAGTTTAGAACTGTACCGTGTAAAAACAAAACATATTCTGCCACTAAATCTGCCAGTAGTACACGGCCTTGGCTTGTCATAAGGCTGTTGAGCCATTCATGAGGATACTATATATAAATAAATGTAGTTTACTTAAGAGAACCATGTTAGATATAATAAATGAGATTTGATATTCTTAATTGAATTGAGGAAATTATTAGTTATGAATATTTTGGTGGTTTATTGAAGCACCATTCTTGTATTAAAATTTTTAACCATGTATATTTTCACTATATATATATATATATATATATATTCACTGCATGTACTTTAATATATAGTACATTTCGCTATATACATAGAGATCTAGACGTCGAACCTATTCCAAATTATTTACTCAAAATTTCAAAGAATCTTCTTGAGAAATGTCCTCAGATTAGCAATGAGTTAATCCGCCGCCTGCCTACCTATCACCCTGGGGTGAAAAGTTCGCAGAAACGCCCAAGGGCAGTTTATGACGTCTCCTATGATTGTTTTCCTAGAGTTAAGAGACATCATGGCTGTTATTCTGAACAAGCGATCGCGAGTTCAGGTAACGGAGTGGATTTAATGTTGTAATCTTACGTCCACTGAGACTAGTTAGCTCACTGTGTATCTGAGGAGTCGTTTGGCTTTAAAAGTTTTCGCTATATATATATAGTGAAATTACAAACCGCTAGAAATTATTAATACAGAAATAGCATTTCAATAAACCACCTAAACATTTTTAACTGTAAATTTCCTCAATTCAACGAAGAACATCAAATTTCATTTACTATATCTAACATGGTTCTCTTAAAGTAAACCACATTTATTTCGGTATCGAACTAATAAGTAAGTCAAAACAGCTTAAACCGCTCATTCATTAACTGTCCATGTTCTTCCTGATTCTGCCTATCATAGAACTGTTCGCCATTTCTCAACGATCTGTTTTTGTGGTCATCCTGGGTACGAGGCTATTTTCCGAAAAGCCTCCCTTCTTCGAGGCTAATTAGGGCTCCATTGGATTACAACAATAGATGAGTTCCCGTCTGCAGTTCTGAGAAAACAATTAAAAGGCATCTGCAACGTACTTTTGCTGATTATTTTGGGTATTGAAAACTAATAAGAAAAGTATTTCCCAAAATGGAATGGATGATTAATTTAGTTCATATATCGTATCGTTTATTTTTGTATTGATGTAACATGAAATCTTGAGTTATGTTATATTTGTAAGACTATTTGGAGGATTAGCTATCTGACGAAGAAGAAAAAGCAATTTTTGATTAATCAGGGATATATGAAGATGTATGAAATTTTCAATTATCCATTTTCTCTAACAAAATTAGCTAAACTATGTTGAACAACTTATTTATTGTATCCTATTGTTAAAAATAAATACTTTTGAGCTTTAGTAAACCCTTCTGTGTTTAGTTTATTGTTATTATATATTTTGATTGAATATACAGGAAAAAAGATTCAATAAAGCGATTCATAATATTTTATGATTCAATATTCATAAAACAAAATGATTATTTTTAAGAAATTATTTTTATAACTTGGGGCTTGATGGTAGAGTGACTGGTGCTCTGCCGCTCGGTGCAACAGGTTTTCCTTTCGAGTCCCTGCTATGCCATGGATATTATAGTGGTTTTTAATTCACTTTAAACCGTCTAATATGACTGTAGAGCGTTGGACGTAGAGTTTATAACTGTACCGTGTAAAAACAATATATATTCTGCCTCTAAATCTGCCAGTAGTAGACGGCCTTGGCTCGCCATAAGGCTGTTGAGCCATTGATGATGATACTATATACACTGAAGTGACAAAAGTCATGGGATAGCAATATTCAAATTTTCAGATGGCAGTAGCATCGCGTAGAACAGGTATAAATGCGCAGTGCTTTCGCAGAGCTTTCATTTCTGTTCAAGTTATTCATGTGAAGAGGATTTGACGTGATGATGACCTCACGACGGGAATTAACAGACTTTGAACGCGGAATGTTAGTTGGAGCTAGACGCATGGGTCATTTTCGGAAATCGTTAGGGTAATTCAACATTCCCAGATCCACTGTGTCAAGAGTGTGCCGAGATATGAATTTTAGGCATAACATCCCACCATGGACAGCGCAGTGGTCGACCGCCTGCACTTAACGACCGAGACCGGCGACGTCTGCAAAGAGTCGTAAATTCTAACAGACAAGCAACACTGCGTCAAATAACCGCAGAAATCAACGTGGGACGTACAAAGGACTTGTCTGTTAGAACTGTGTGGAGAAATTTGGCTTTCTTGGGCTATTCCAGCAGAAGACCGACTCGAGTGCCTTTACTGACAGAACGACATACTTTGCAGCGACTTTGGACACGTGAGCTTATCCGTTGGTCCCTAGATGAATGGAAAACCGTCGCCTGGTCCGATGAGTCATTTTTATTTCATTTGGTGAGCTGATGGTATTCGAGTGGGCGCAGACCCCAAAAAGCCATGGACCCAAACTGATAAGCAAATTCTTTTGATTACTCGGACTAAATGGTGATGTGGCTCCGTAATGGTGTGGGCTGTTTGTTCATGGCATGGACTTGGTCCTCTGGTGCGACTGGATGAACATTGACTGGAAATGCTTATGTTCAGCTACTTGTTTAGTCACTTGCAGCCATTCATGGACTTCAACTGTACCCAAACAACGATGGGATTTTTATGGATGACAATGCGCCATGTCACCGGGCCTGGGCTGTTCGCGATTGGTTTGAAGAACATTCTGGACAATTCCAGCGAATGATCTGGCCACCTAGATCGCCCGACATATGAATCCCATCGAGCATTTATGGGACATCATCGAGAGGTCTGTTCGTGCCCAAAATCCTGCACCATAACGGCCTTTCAATATTGTTGAGTTTTTCATGGGACATATATAAATAAATGTATTAAGAGAACCATGTTAGATATAATGGATGAATATTTTGGTGGTTTATTGAAGCACCATTAAAAATTTTTTTAACCTATCGAGACAGCAGGGCTCAATATTCCTGCAGAAGACTTCCAACGACTTGTTGAGTCCATGCCACGTCGAGATGCTGCACCCGTCCGAAATTATTTACCGACAATATTCAAAGGTATTCCATGACTTTTGTCACTTCAGTGTATAAATAAATGTAGTTTACTTAAGAGAACCATGTTAGATATATTAAAAGAGATTTGGTATTCTTCATTAAATTGAGGAAATTATTAGTTATGAATATTTTGGTGGTTTATTGAAGCACCATTCATGTATTAAAAATTTTAACCATGTATATTTTCACTATATATATATATAAATATATGTAAATATATATTCACTGCATGTACTTTAATATATAATACATTTCACTATATAGTGAAATTACAAACCGCTAGAGATTATTAATACAGAAGTAGCATTTCAATAAACCACCTAAACATTTTTAACTATAACTTTCCTCAATTCAACGGAGAACATCAAATCTCATTTACTATATCTAACATGGTTCTCTTAAAGTAAACCACATTTATTTCGGTAGCGAACTAATAACGAAGCCAATACAGCTTTAACCGCTCATTCTTCAACTGCGATGTTCTTCCTAATTCTGCCTATGGCGAACAGTTGTATGATAGTACAACTGTTCGCCATTTTTCGAGGATCTGTTTCGTTGGTTATCCTGGCTACGAGGCTATTTTCCAAAAAGTCCCTCTTCTTCGAGTTTAATTAGAGCTCCATCGGATTACAACAGATGAGTTCCCGTCTGCAGTTCTGAGAAAGCAATTAAAAGGCATCTGCGACGTACTCTTGCTGATTATTTTGGGTATACAAATCTAATAAGAAAAAATTCCCAAAAATGGAATTGATGACTAATTTAGTTCATATTATATCGTATCGTTTATTTTTATATCGATATAAGATGAAGTCGCTCATGTAATATTGTAAATATTTGTCATGTAATATTTGTAAGAGTATTTGGTGGATTAGTTAATCATCATCATCATTCTGGTTCACGGAGTACCATGGCCATGTAGGGCCTGAAAAACTCCTAATCTGTCACAGTAAAAGACATTGGAAAAACAGTACATTACTATACAAAAGAAGGAAGTGAGCATTGGTCATGTCCACGCGGCAAAGAAATGAAAAGAAACGTTAGACATTTGTGAAAAAAGAAACGGAAAAACCGAAGACAGCATGGTGCAATTGAAATTTGGAAAAGCGATTAAATAGTTAATTTGAAACATTTAGCGATGATTTGAAATTTTTCAAATGGTGAATTAGCGTTTTTTAATTGTGCATAGAAGTTGTCTATACCACCAAGCATGTTGAAGATGCTGGAAACTTCCTGTAGGATAAACACTGTTTTGGCAGCCGTATCATGATCGAAATCTTGCCAGATGTTTTGGCGATCGGGAATCACTGATGGAGCAGCCGGCGGCGGCCCACGCAAGAAACTTGCGTAGGAGACACCAGGCGTGACTGGTCGACTGTTGAAAGTTGTCTTCGGCGGCTCGACGTTGCGATTGGGTGGAAGGCGTGGGTTCGGGAATTTCGGGCAACCGCGCCATGCGGCAAGGTGCCCCATCTGGTGGCAGTTAATGCAGGTAGGATTTTCAATCCTGTCCTGAATTGTGCAATCCTTCAGGTAGTGCTCGTCACCACATTTCAGACAACGTTTCTTGTAATGGCAGTTCTTTGCCGAATGATGGAAAAGATTGCACGCAAAACACTGGGAAGCACCCGGCTTCCTGTTGAATTTTTCCACGCGCACCGAGAGGTGGAGCAATCTATCAACTTGAAAATTTTTTGAATTTTCAGGACACTTTTTATACACCAACTGCCACACGGGAATTAGTGCCTTGGTCTTGAGGTTGGTAAGTTGGCGCACTTGTTCAATAATAAGTCCAAGTTCGGATAGTCCAGCAGATATCTCCTCGGCAGTGTCGGGGAGTCCTTTCAGGACGGCTTTTAGCGGTCTTAGATTCTTTGGTGTGATTACAAAAAACTCCGTCTGGGAGTTTTTCAAGAAAGTGGTGATAAGCCGGTGGTGATCCGGATTACTGGGAAAAATTTTTAGGTATTCACCTGCTAGCTTTATCCTGACGTCGTCCTGGGTGGATTAGTTAAATAGCAAAGAAGAAAAACTTTTTTTAGATGAATTTTTTAATTAATCAGCGATATTTGAAGATAAACGAAATTTCCAATTATACATTTTCTCTAACAAAATTAGCTATACTATGTTAAATTAATAATATGATGTTCAATGTATAAGTTTAAATAAATACGTTTGAGCTTTCGTAAGCCGTTTAGTGTTAGAACACGTTTTTATTGAATATACATGACATAAAATAAGGAGAATATTTTTTTCAAGAACTATTATTTAAACTTGTGGTCTGATGGCAGACCGACTATCTCTCTGGCCCTCGGTGACACAGGTTTTCCTTTCGAGTCCCGCCTATGCCATGTAGGTCTGTAGTGGTTTGTAATTCTCTATAAGTCGTCTAATATGACTGTAGAGCGTTGACGTAGAGTTGTCAACTCTACCGTGTGAAAACAAAAAATATTCTGCCTCTAAATCTGCCAGTAGTAGACGGCCTTGGCCCGCCATAGAGCTGTTGCGCTATTGATGTTGATGATGATGATGATGATGATGATGATGATATACATGTAAATGTGGTTTACTTAAGAGAACCATATTATATATAATAAATGATATTTGATACAATTAATTGAATTGAGGAAATTAATATAGTTAAGAATATTTTGGTGGTTTATTGAAACACCATTTTTGTATTACAAATTTTTAACGATATATATTTTCACTCTGTATATATATATATATATATATATACACACACACAGAGTGAAAATATACATCGTTATACATCATATATATATACACTATATATATAGTTAAACTACGTACCGTTAGTAATTTTTAGTACAGGAATTGCATGTCAATAAATGACCAACATGTTTGTAACTATTCATTTCCTCCATTCAACGAAGAACATCAAATCTCATTTATTATATCCAACAGAGTTCTCTTAAAGTAAACCGCATTTATTTCGGTACCGAACTAATAAGGAAGCCAAAACAGCTTAAACCGCTCATTCATTAACTGCGATGTTCTGCCTATCATAGAACTGTTCGCCATTTCTCAAGGATCTGTTTTCTTGGTCTTCCTGGGTACGAGGCTATTTTCCAAAAAGTCTCCGAAGCTAATTAGGGCTTCATCGGATTACAACAAAAGAAGAGTTCCCGTCCGCAGTTCTGAGAAAGCAATTAAAAGGCATCTGTGACGTACTTTTGCTGATTATTTTGAGTATATAAAACTAATAAGAAAAAATTCCCAAAATGGAATTGGTGACTAATTTAGTTCCTATTATATCGTATCATTTATTTTTACATCGATATAAGATGAAATTGAGACGCATGTAATATTTGTAAGAGTATTTGGTGGATTAGCTATCTAACAAAAAAGAAAAAGCATTGTTAGATTAAATTTTGATTAATTAGGGATATATGAAGTTGTATGAAATTCTCAATTATTCATTTTCTCTAACAAAATTAGCTGAACTTTGTTAAATATCTTATATATTGAACTTCATGTTGTATCTAATTGTTATAAATAAATACTTATAAATGTTTTTTATTATAAGAAACATAAATAAAAAAAATAGAAAGTTAAATAAAAATAAGAACAATAAAAACAAAACGATTTCTATTTAGTGACTGAGTTAAAATATAAGATTCTTCAGTTTATATATTTATATTTTCAATACTTGCAAGCAAAATCGTTTTGTAATTCCAATTTTGAAATTAGTGAGTGTCTTGAGTAACAAGTAACGATACGTATTTGACAAAAATAAATAATACTATTAATATATATATTGCTCCTTACAACAAAAAAATTCAAACTTTTGAAATAAAGAAAATTCATTAAAATATTGTTGTATTTTATTCAACTCATATTGAAAACTGTATTCAGCTCAAATTATTTGAATAATACTCAACACATATCCATTTGTGCTAATATATATGAGCAAGAATTGAAGAATATGGGTAAGAATTGGAAGCTTTTTATTTATTTTTATTTGAAATAAATTCTTCTGAACTGCAAATTCAAATCTCGAACCAAACCTATTCCAACAGTTCAAAATAATATACTGGGACATTCTACGACCGCAAACCGAATCCTCGTGAAAATATCTACATTACAGTTTCAGTTAAGATAAAAACGAAGCGCACTATTTTATTTTCCCTAAAACGTAAGGGAATTCGAGGATGGAAATTCCCTAGGAGGTAAAATTTATGCTCCAACTGTGAGTCCTAAAAAAGTTTAGTTTTTTAACCCTACTGAGAGATGGCGTTTTTCTTCTTTGAAAAAAAAAAAAGGAAGGATTGTGAAACCTTTTGTTGATGATAAGAAAAGACATGTGTGAAAGAAACAAAAAAAGAGAAATGTATATTTTTCTATAAAAAAGCTGAAAATATATGTTCTGGTCTCAAAAGTAGATAACTTTTCAAACCCAAGTTTTATTTAATATGTAAAATATATCTCATTCTGGTATTTCATGCTTTATTGTGTATAGATACGTAACTTTATGTATAGTAAAATGTATAGTTGCACAGGTAAAGGTTTTCATATATATTAAATGTAGTTAGGCTAACAATTCCATTCAATTCATAACAAAAAGAAATATATATATATAAATGTAGCTAGCATGCAAAAGCAAAAAAAAAAAAAATTATTAAGATAAACTATCCTTTGTCGAAACGATCTTTCACTGGTCCCTATTTTATAGTTAAATTTCTTATAAATCATTTTTTTATTAAAAAACTTCAATAAAAAAAAATAATTAAATATCTATATGATGGCGCAATTAAAATATAATATTGTCCATTTCATTTATATATTTATTTTTTCATTACTTGCAAGCAGAATCATTTTGCAATTCCAATTTCAAATTTTGCAGCAAATCACAATATGTTTGACAAAAATAAATAAAATTTGATTATATTTATGTATATATATATATATTATAAATATATATACGCATATTTTATTGTAAATTTTCTAAAGATGAATTTCTCAACAAGAATTGGAAGCTTTTTATTTATTTTTATTTGAAATAAATTCACCTCAACTGCAAATTCAAATCTCGAACTGAACCTATTCCGACAGTTCAAAATACTATACTGGGACATTCTACAACCACAAACAGAATCCTTGTGAAAATATCTACATTACAGTTTCAGTTAAGATGAAAACGAAACGCACTATTTTATTTTCCAAATTTTTTTCCCCAAATGTAAGGGAATCCGTGGATGGAAATTCCCTCAAAAAGTGACGGGAAATTCCCTAGGAGGGAAAATTTATGCTTCAGCTGTGAGTCCTAAAAAGTTTCGTTTTTTTAACCCTACTGAGAGATGGGGTTTTCCTTTTTGAAAAAAAAAGAAAGAAAAAAGATAAGAAAAAGAAAGGATTGTGAAATTTTTTGTTGATGGTAAGAAAAGACATTTGCGAAAAGAGAAAGA
This sequence comes from Caerostris darwini, assembly GCA_021605075.1. Lineage (NCBI taxonomy): Eukaryota > Metazoa > Arthropoda > Arachnida > Araneae > Araneidae > Caerostris > Caerostris darwini. The sequence goes on along the minus strand of BPLQ01000136.1, from coordinate 102,398 downwards.
AAAAAAGATGGATGTATATTATTCTATAAAAAACCTGAAAATAGGGTAAAATATATGTTCTGGGCTCAATTGAAAAAATTTTGAAACCCAAGTTTAATTTAATATGTAAAAATATATCTCATTCTGATATTTCATGCTTTATTGTAAAGTGATACGTAACTTTAAGCTTAGAAAAGTGAAAACACAGGTCAAAGGTTTTCAAATAGACTCATAGACTTATAGTTAGGCTTATAAAATTTGTTGTTAAGGAAACAACTGACAACATAACAAAAAGAATATATATATATATATATATAATATAAATGTAGTTAACATGTAAATGCAAATGCAAATGCAAAAAAAAATTATTTAGATATACTTCATCAACAATAGCAAGACAATCCAGAGTAGGCCAAGTGTTTCCTTTCAAGATGTTTCCAAGAGTTCCTCTGATTAACAGTGGTCCTCCAATTCTTAACCTTTTTTAGTATATTTAATATGACGAGTTGAATGCAACTGTGAATATGAGTTGGATACAATAAAATAATATTTTAATAATTATTTTTTTCCATTTCTAAAATTTGTATTTTTTGTTTTAAAAATTTTTGATTTGTCTTTATTTTATAGTTAAATTTATTATAAATCTTTTTTTTTTATTTAAGAAACTTCAATAAAAACAATGGAATTATATGTTATCTATTTAGTGAAGAATTAAAATATAAGATTGTTCATTTTATTTATTTATTTTTTCATTACTTGCCAGCAAAATCGTTTTGCAATACTAATTTCGAAAATGAATAACTTGAATAGCAAGTAAAACTGTGTATATAATAAATATATATATATATATATATATATATATATATATATATATATATATATATATATATATATATATATATATATATATACGCATTATTAACATGCACATTTAATATGACGGATTGAATGTAGTTGTGAATATCAATTGAAAACAATACAGCAATATTTTAATCTAATTTTCGAAAATTTCTATTTTTGGCTATCTACTGTTTTATAGCTATTTCTTATAATATTTTTTATTATAAGAAACATAAATAAAAAAATTAAAATAATATCTGTATAATGGCGGAATTAAAATATAAGATTGTCCATTTCATTTATTTATTTATTTTTTCATTACTTGCAAGCAGATTCGCTTTGCAATTCCAATTTCGAAAATGAACAATTTTTTCTAACAAGTGACAATATGTATTTGACAAAAATAAATAATATTTGATATACATATATAGGAGCAAAAGTGGGTGATTTTATTTATTTTTATTTTAAATAAATTCTTCTCAACTGCAAATTCAAATCTCGAACCAAACCTATTCCAACAGTTCAAAATACTATACTGGGACATTCAACAACCACAAACCGAATCCTCGTGAAAATATTTACATTACAGTTTCAGTTAAGGTAAAAACGAAGCACGATTTTTTATTTTCTAACTTTTTTTCCCCAAAACGTAAGGGAATCCGTGAATGGAAATTCCCTAGGAGGGAAAATTTATGCTCCAACTGTGAGTCATAAAAAGTTTCGTTTTTTTAACCCTAGTGAGAGATGGCGTTTTTTTTTTTTCTTTTGGAAGAAAAAAAAAAAAAAAAAAGGAAGAAAGGATTGTGAAACCTTTTGTTGATAAGAAAAGACATTTGCGAAAGGAAAAGAAAAAAAAAAAAAAAGATGTATATTATTCCGTTGGAATCTTGAAAATAGAGTAAAAATATATTTTCTGCTCTCAATAGTAAAAACTTTTCAAAGCCAAGTTTTATTTAATATGCAAAAAATATATCCCATTCTGATATGCATACTTTATTGTAAATATATATGTAACTTTATACTTTGAAAAGTGAAACCACACGTCAAAGGTTTTTCAGATAGACTAAATGTATTACACAAATTATTTAATAAAATTGTTGTTAGAAAAAAAAATTTGTTGTTAGGCATACAACTGACATCATAAAAAAAGTATATATATATATATTTTTAGTATATTGAGTTTTTAGTATATTTAATATGACGAGTTGAATGCAATTGTGAATATGAGTTGAAAACAATAAACAATATTTCAATGAATTTTTTTTCATTTAAAAAATTGTATTTTTTGTAGTAATGATTTTTGACCAGCCACTATTTCATAATTAAATTTCTTACGAATATATTTTACTATAAGAAACTTTAAGAGAAAAAACTAAATAAAATGTTATCTATTTAGTGACAAAATTTTAAAAAGGGATTGATTGCTTTCTTCATTTATTTATTTTTTAATACTTGCACGTAAAATCATTTTGTTATTTCAATTTCGAAAAGGAACCACTCGAGTAACAAGTCACAATACGTATTTGAAAAAAATATAATAATTGATCTCCCTATATATATAGTAAGAATTGGAAGATTTTTATTTATTTTTATTTGAAATAAATATTCCTCAACGGCAAATTCAAATCTCGAACTGAATCTATTCCAACAGTTTAAAATGCTATATTGGGACATTCTACCACCACAAACAGAATCCTCGTGAAAATATCTACATTACAGTTTCAGTTAAGATAAAAACGAAGCGTACTATTTTATTTTCCAAAATTTTGCCCCCAAATGTAAGATAATCCGTGGATGGAAATTCCCTCCAAAGTGATGGGAAATTCCCTAGGAGGAAAAATTTATGCTCCAACTGTGAGTCCTAAAAAGTTTCGTTTCTTAAGCGTACAGAGAGATGACGTTTTTCTTTTTGAAAAAAAAAAAAAAAAAAAAGAAAAAGGCTTGTGAAACCTTTTGTTGATGATAAGAAAAGACATTTGCAAAAGGAAAGAAAAAAAAAGGGAGATGTATATTATTCCATGCAAAATCTTAAAAATGGGGTAAAAATATATGTTCTGTGCTCAATAGTAAAAACTTTTCAAACCCAAGTTTATTCAATATATGAAAATATATCCCGTTCTAATATTTCACGCTTTATTGTAAATGGATATGTAACTTTATGCTTTGAAAAGTGAAACTACAGATGAAAGGTTTTTAGATAGACTCAATGTTGTTAGGGTTACAAAAAGTTCTGTTAATGTAAACGATTGACTTTGTAACATCTCGGCCTGTACTAGACGTATACCGGCTTCAAAAACACGAACACATTAAGGTTCATGGGAACACTTTAAATTTTATTTACAAACATCATATATGTATACAAAACTCTATTTACAAAAAATGAAAATTAAAGGTATAAATTAAATACACATGTTCAATTCACTCCAAGTTCGGTGATTTTCAGATTTCTCAAGTCTACGACGAATCTAATGCACTGGTCTGCTGCAGACCTTAATTATCACACGGCATGATTAACGAAACCACAAGACGGCAATATTCAAAATATTACTTTGGCGTTATATATATATATAGTCCTTCATATAGAAATTCAACTATTCTATTAAAAATTGATTACATTTCTCTATCAAACAAATCAGGATGGATCATATGCAAGACTGCATGAGTTTTGATATTCTACGCATGTATTTAATAAAAGGTCTATATAAAAATTGATTAAATTTTAGGAAATTAAAACTATATCAACAGAAATATCCATACTTTATGTATTAAAATTGAAAATTTTAATTTAAATCCAAAATGCTCCCGGTTCATACAATTCTCATTTCGGCATTTGTTTTGTAAATTAAGATATATATAAATTTAATCTCAAGGAATAATGATGAAATGGAAAGTTTTACCACATTATCTTTTATAGAAATTCACCAATATAAATTATAGGGAATAGTTTGTAAATTAACAAGTGATTATGGTAACATTAACAAGTGAATATGGTAACGTTAACAAGTATATAAAGATGAAATGGAATTTTTAACATAATTTCTTTTAAAACCTTTCACTAATCAACACCATGGCGAATAGTTTGTGAATTAACAAGTGATTATGGTAACATTAACAAGTGAATATGATAACGTTAACAAGTATATAAAAATGAAATGGAATTTTTTAACATAATTTCTTTTAAAACCTTTCACTAATCAACACCATGGCGAATAGTTTGTGAATTAACAAGTGTTTATGGTAACATTAACAAGTGAATATGGTAACGTTAACAAGTATATAAAGATGAAATGGAATTTTTTAACATAATTTCTTTTAAAACCTTTCACTAATCAACACCATGGCGAATAGTTTGTGAATTAACAAGTGATTATGGTAACATTAACAAGTGAATATGGTAACGTTAACAAGTATATAAAGATGAAATGGAATTTTTTAACATAATTTCTTTTAAAACCTTTCACTAATCAACACCATGGCCAATAGTTTGTGAACTAACAAGTGATTATGGTAACATTAACAAATGAATATGATAACGTTAACAAGTATATAAAGATGAAATGGAATTTTTTAACATAATTTCTTTTAAAACCTTTCACTAATCAACACCATGGCGAATAGTTTGTGAATTAACAAGTGATTATGGTAACATTAACAAGTGAATATGATAACGTTAACAAGTATATAAAGATGAAATGGAATTTTTTAACATAATTTCTTTTAAAACCTTTCACTAATCAACACCATGGCGAATAGTTTGTGAATTAACAAGTGATTATGGTAACATTAACAAGTGAATATGGTAACGTTAACAAGTATATAAAGATGAAATGGAATTTTTAACATAATTTCTTTTAAAACCTTTCACTAATCAACACCATGGCGAATAGTTTGTGAATTAACAAGTGATTATGGTAACATTAACAAATGAATATGATAACGTTAACAAGTATATAAAGATGAAATGGAATTTTTTAACATAACTTCTTTTAAAACCTTTCACTAATCAACACCATGGCGAATAGTTTGTGAATTAACAAGTGATTATAGCAACTTCAACCGAGTATATCAAGATAAACATGTTAATTTGGTGATTTGAATGTATTTAAAATTGTATCTTATATATATATATATAAGTGCTTTTGAAATTCAAAGTTGAAAAATTTGGTTTGTTTTTAAATAGTCTTTAAGTGAAAAAAAAAACGAATTTCATACTATATTATTAATTGTAAATATTTTAAAATAAAAAATATGAATTGTAAAACCCTTGGTAGGCAACTGTAAACTCAGTGAAATTTATAAAAAAATATTTTTTTCCATAAGTTAAATATATTGAAAAATATTTAATATTTCTTAATATTTAACGAATTTTATATACTTAATGATGTAATAATCTTTAAAAAATAAAATATTTCAAATAAATAATATAATAATTAAATAATAACAGATTAAATATCCCATAAAAAATTAAATACATTTATATATAAATTTTTCTTATTTTTTTTGTTACGATTGAATATGATAAATCACAAAGATGAAAACGATAGTTTACAATAATTTATTGTTTTTTCATTTATAATCCTTTGTCAATTAAATAGTAAATTTCATTATTAAATATAAATTGAAATTAAATTTCATTAAATTTCATTTATAATCCTTTGTCAATTTAATGTTTTAAAACTTTGTCAATTCTGATAGTATTCTTTAAAAAAATCCTGCAAGTTTGTATGAAATTGAATTTTCTGATGTTTAAGTTTTGAGATTTTGTTTCAATGTACTTGTCAATGTTAGTTTCTATAGCTTTTATACTTCATTCTATTGTCTGTTATATTTATGCTCCTTTAGTTTATTTACTATATGTTGTTACGACCTATATATCTGATAATTTTTATTTTTCTAACATAATGAAAAAGTGTAGTCAAAATAATTTTATGAGTGATGTATTTTATTAATTATTAAATTAAAATTTAATCAAATATAATAGTAATTTGATTAAACAGTAATTAAAAGTAAAAAAAATTGTGAAATGTTAATGCTGGTCAAAATTTAATATTATATATTTTTATAACATATTTCAATTTTATAAATTTCATTTTTCTCATTACAGGTGAGTTGTTTATTTCCTGTATTTTTTGACATACATTTAAAAGAAGGTAAGAATTTTATTTTAAAATATTGAAATTAGTACAAAAAAGGGAATTTTAAAATCATATTTATATCAATTGGTTTTCAATTATTTTAAATGATATGACTAATTTTAGGAGAAATGCTTAATGTATTGTATTGATTACAAAATTTATATTTATTTTTGCTTAAATTATTTTAGCAATTTTTATCAAAAAATATAGAACAGAAACTAGAGGGTACTAAAAAAATTCACTTTTCAGATTCTTCACTGTTTTAAATCACAAAATTTATTATGTAATTTAAAATGTAGCAATTAAGGAATTGTTTAAATTTCAAAGTTTTCTAAAAATATTGCTTTTTTTTTCTTTTTTTATATACAAAGAAATTATTTTAGGCAACATTTATATTACGTAAAGAAACCTATACAATTTAATAAATAAAAATTTAAATTCCATGAATTAAAGTATTCAAATATTTTTAACCTTGTTGCACGAAATTTTACTAAAACTATAATAAATAAATAAGTACAAAATACAATAAGCGGTGGTTTTTAAGAAAGTAAGTTTTTTAAATGAGAACTTTTTTTTCATTCAAAAATTAAAATTTCTAATTATTTTAGAAATGCAAATTTGAATCTACTAATCATTATTAAGAAATAACTTTATTTAATTAGCAGGAAAATAGTTAAAATATTAAAAATTACGGTAATCCTAAAATCATAAAAAAATACTTTGATCTATAAAATCATCTATCTATTTTGGTTGTGAATCTTTTATCCAATACTTTGCTGTTTACAGATTAATTTATTGATAAACCAGCTTAAGTTTTGAATAATGACAAGTATTGAATAATATAAATTGCGAAGTATAAACGTTTTGATAATGACAAGTATTGAATAATATAACATTCTTTTTTTTTTCGTAATGAAAAGTATTGCATAATAAATTATGCAGATTGTCTTATTATTAAATAAAGCAGATTGTCATTTTTATAAATTTTAACTACAATATACTATTTAGTACAAGTACAATATTGCAATATATTATATAGTGCTACAATAAATACAATACAATACAATATACTATATAGTACTACAATAAATACAATACAATATAGTATATAGTACTACAATAAATACAATACAATATACTATATAGTATACTTTCCTGTGATTTAATTAAAAAAAAGATTTTCAAAAATCTAAGGCATGTTTTTTTTTTTTTTTTTTTTTTTTTTTTAATTCAGAAATGTTGATATTTAGATATTTTTATTTTCGAACCGATTTTCTGTATGCTAATTAAAAAATAAGTTATAATAATTTGACTAAATATATTTTCCCCCAAAAAAATATATTTTACTGTTAAGAAATCTTTAATAACATTTTTCGCAAAAAAATTGATTTTTACTTAAATTGAAATTGAAAAAAATAATTCCAGAAGTAATCAAGATATAAAAAAAAAAACATCAGTCGTTTTGTCTTGATTGCTATTGTCAACAACATGAAAATTACTTTATTTTTGAAGTATTGTTTCATTCACAGCTATTGATGAAACCTATCAAATTTTTCTAAAATATCCACATTGTAAATATTATATCCTTCTATAAAATCCTTTTAATAAACTGTTTTGAAAATATACAGAACTTTATTCATACATTTCTTATAATATACTATTTCTCTTAGAATTTAAGTAACTTTATTATTATAGGTACTAGTGGTAGACAATACAAAGGAAACGCTAGCAATTTGAATTATTACTCTTATTAACAAGAGTTAATCCTGACGTATATAAATCATTAAAATAGGCGCATATTCATGGGGCTTCATTCGGGTTTGTCCTCCCCTAGACCATAAGGGAAAAGTGTATACATGTTCAAACTTATGGCTACTTCCGCCTTGGCTTGTTGTTTTGTTGAATATTTAGTATTTCAATGAATAAGTATTTCCTTGCCTGTGTTAATTTTATTATATCTCCTGAATGCGTTGATAGAGCAGGCATTTTTCCTGGTTTAATTTTATGATTGATAGCACTTCATTTCGTTGAAGCAAAATCTTAGTTTACGTATCTGTCATGACATGAGATAACGGTATTTCATATTATTTACCCTTTAAAATAATTCATAAATCTGCTTGTGATGAAGATGTAGGAAATTATCATCTCACTTGTCTTTCAAGATGTTCCACTAAAGATTTAATAGTTTTAAGCACTGATGATTGGCACTAAGACAATTTGTTCACTTCCTCCTCAAGTTTATTAAGCAACTTGTGAACATTTTGCTGCATTGAGCATTATTAGCCTGGAGCAAAGGAAAGTCATCAGGACATATTGTCTGCACCATTGAATAAACATGATCCTGGAGTACCTTAAAATAGGTTGGTTGCTGTCAAAATCTTCAAAATGTTTATTGGATCTAAAAATGCAGAGAAATAACCCCTTAGATCTTCAAAGATCTTACTTAAATTGAAAAGTTGAGAACTCAGTTGAGATGAAGCAGTCAAGATGGAATGCTTCTGCAGAAAGGTTGGTTTTATGTACCAAACAATCCACTAAACTAGAAAATTTCGTATAAAATTTTTCTTACCTTTCTAGTCCGACGAAACGTTGATGAGATATCCAATAGATCGGTATGTAGTCTGTCTGTTCAAATATTTCCGTAATACTTTTCCAAATTTTTCATTAGACACATTAGAAATGATGATATATAGATATATAAATATAATAAAATTAAATGTAGACAATAATCCATGTCCTCCACGAGTGACTACCAATAAAGTGTGGGGAAAAAGATCTTATACCGAAGTACGGTTACAGTTCAAATGTAAGAGTTCAAATACTTCTAAATATATAACATTTTAGACAGATGGAATGCTTTTGCAGAACACAAACACTTTCTATGGGGAGAAACGAAGTTGAAACAATTTGTCATACCAAATTACGTCTTGAAAAGTTATTAAGGTTACAGTTTTGATTCTCACTGCACCACTATGGGGTTTTTAGAATTGGCGTCAGTGAATAGCAGTATGTCCATAAAGGTTTGGTCTCTAAGGCTCCTGACGAACTGTTCTACTGGAAAGTGATTACTTGTAACCGAATTTTAAATTTTTTGCTATTTGCTGAGTAATTTACTTAAGTGTTAGACGAATAATTCATGCCATTTGACGTTTATCCACCACGTTGATCCACGTCTAACATCCACCAATTCTGTCTATTGTTTTCAATCTTAGAAATAACATATTTTTCGTTTTGATGCATTTTGTTTGGTAATTATTTCAGACACAGTCTATACTCATGTCTTGCAACAAATATAACAGGTTTTTTTTAAAAAAAATACTGCCTTATTATAACTATAGATAGGTAATTTCACCTGTAATAGATAGGGGATTTCCAAACATTTTCGTATATGTAGTAAACAACGACGTCTAAATCAATGAAAATATGCAAAATATTTTTATAAAAGATTTTTGTTTTTTGTTTTTGTGTTTTTAGGTGTTTCCATTAATCTATGTATCATTACATATTTTCAGTAGATGTATCCATTAATATCCATATATCATTGCATATTTTCATTACGTGTTTCATTAATATTCCTCATTGCATATTTTCATTACGTGTTTCATTAATATTCCTCATTGCATATTTTCAATAGATATTTCCATTAATATCTATCTATCGTATATTTTCAGTAGTCTCCATTAATATATATCACATCGTCTATCGTCTGTATATTGTGAGCAAATTTAATTAAGATATTGCAATATAATTAGTATAGATTATTAAATTTGATAAACCATTCACTAAAATTTACCATAAAGTTAACATTTTCCAAAAAGTGTATAATATATACATTAAAATTTTTAATGTTTAAACATTAAAACTCTATATTTTATTGATAACATTGAAACTTTTTTATTTTTAAACTTATATTTTTATATGTCCTTATACACAAAATAAAACATTTTAAATCATGAACATTAAAAATATAAATTATTCTTAATTATAATTTGGCTAAAACGGGGAAAAATATATTTAAACCTACTTTTGTTAACGAACAGAGGCAAAAATTTGAATTTTATCGAAATTTATATTGCAAAATTCATTAATACTTCAATTGATGTCAAATCTAACAATGCAACTGGCAAAAATTATATTGAATACTTCAAATTTTAAAAAATAGATTCAAGAGAAACCCTATCTTGCTTAACATATATTTTAAATGCAATTTTGAAATAATTGCATATATGTAGTCAAAACACATTGCCATTGTACGATTAGGGTTATATTAGTAATTTTAATATAGAAAAGTTGAAACATATATTGTATTACAAATTCCATTATTTTAGAAACAATTCAGTTACCAAACATAAAATTAACTGTTAAACAAATAATTTCGTAAATTTAAATATTTATTAACCGTATTCATAATATTTCTCGTAATTTAAACTTCACTTCTCAGGAATTTAATGTAGGCACCAAAACATGTAAACCTAGAATCCATCTATGAATTCCTTTAATTAAAATTTTAATAATACGTGATCAAATCTTGAAATATTTAAACTAGAAGCATGATTATGGATACATATATTAATGAGAGCAACTTTAAGCGCATTCTAACATGGCGCCTTGATTTAAATATTTCTCGTTGTCTGATTTTAAAATTATGTTTGAATACTTGCCATTCGTTAAGCCTGGTAGAATTTCAAATGAATGATTCTCAATTACTTAACACATCGTATGTTTTATTTCACGTTTACTAGACCGTGTAATTCTAAGAGAAAGTTCAAAGTAATTGAAATATTCTTCAATAACCTGTAAAACGTAAGTAATTAGATTTAATTGCAATTTTCCTTAGAATCTAAAATTCCTTCTCAAATCACCTTGAGGCACATTTTCAATGTTTCGTACTCAATACAATAATGCAATTTAAAAATGTGTAAATGTCCTACATGAAATTAAAAGTAATATTTTATCCAAAAATTAAAGTAAAAAAATAAGTATTGAAATAATAAGAAAACAGTAATTTAAATAAATAAATGTTTTAAATAAATTTACTTCTAAATGTTACCATGCAAATTAAAAATCATTAAGTCTCCTACATGAATAAATAATATTTAAATAATAAACGTAATGAATAATATTTTAAGAAAACTTTGAAGAAAAAATAGAGTGTGAAACGGTTCTAAAATATTCTTTACTAAAAAGGAGAACGTAAAGAATGTAGTTTAATTTCAATTTTGAATTAAAATATCTATTAAAATTACATTTATGTAAATTTACAATGTTTCAGTCTAAATGCAACCATACATTTTAAAAGTATGTAAATGTTCTACAAGAAATTAAAAGGAATATTAACTAAAATATTAAATTAGATTATTGTATTGTTTCAAACATTATATTAAATACTTAGAATTTAAAATGATTTGTGAGAAAATTCAGCGAGTTTAACATAGAATTTAAATATAATTCTTAAAAAAATTTTTTTATGATTTAATCAATAAACATTACCATTATATGATGAGAGTTATATTAATCACTTTAATATAGAAAAGGTGAAACATATGTAATTGAGGTTATTGTATCACAAATTCCATTAATTTAGAAACAGTTCAGTTACCAAACATAAAATTAACTGTTAAACAAATTATTTCGCAAATTAAAATATTTATTAACAGTATTCATAATATTTCTCGTAATTTAAACTTCACTTCTCAGGAATTTAATGTAGGCACCAAAACATGTAATCCTAGAATCCATCTATGAATTCCTTTAATTAAAATTTTAATAATATGTGATCAAATCTTGAAATATTTAAACAAGAAGCATGATTATGGATACATATATTAATGAGAGCAACTTTAAGTACATACCAATATGGCGCCTTGATTTAAATATTTCTCGGTGCCTGCTTTTAAAATTATGTTTGAATACTTGCCATTCGTTAAACTTGGTATAGTTTCAAATGAATGATTCTCAATTACTTAACACATCGTATGTTTTATTTTACGTTTACTCGGCCATGTAATTCTAAGGGAAAATTCAAAGTAATTGAAATATTCTTCAATAACCTGTAAAACGTAAGTAATTTGGTTTAATTGCAATTTTCATTAGAATCCTAAATTCCTTTGAAATCACCTTGAAGTACATTTTCAATTATTCATACTCAATACAACCATGCAATTTAAAAATCTTTAAATGTTCTGTATGAAGTAAAAAGTAATATTTTAAGTAAAAAGCAAAGTAAAAACATTTATAAGATAAATAATAATAAAATGAATACTACTAATAAATAAATAATAAATAATAATATTAAAATAATGAGATAGCAGTAATTTAGTTGAATTATAATTAAGAATAAAAATTTTTACTGATATTACTTTTAAGCACATTTGAAATGTTTTTTTTCCTTACTGCAAACATGCAATTTAAAAATCCTTAAATATTCTACATGAAATAAAAAGTAATAATTTAGGCAAAAAGTAAAGTAAATTAAAAACATAATAAGTATCGAAACAATTTCATAACCGAAATTAAGTTTACATAACCCTAATTAAGTCTCCACATGAAATAAAATAATGTCTAAAAAAAATTCAAATAAATATAGAGTGCAAAACGGTTTTGAAGTATTCGTTACTAACTCATATATTGCTGCGGCCTGATAGCCAATTGGCTAGCGCTCTGGCCCTTGGTAACACAGGGTTCAGGTTCAAATCCTGGCTGAAGCATGTATATTTGTTAGTGGTACGCATCCACGTTTAACTGTGGATCCCGGGCTAATTAGCACAAAGCTGGCACAAAATGACCTTAGAGCGTCAACACCAAACCAAACTCATATTAATGTTAATCACATTTTCCATGTTTTAAACTAAAATACAACCATGTAATTTAAAAATACTTAAGTCTCCTACATGAAATAAAAAAAATGATATTTTGAAAAAAAAAATATTCTTTATTAATAGAGAAAAAGTAAAGAATTTAGTTTAATTTCAATCTTGAATTAAAATGTCTATTAAAGTTACATTTACGCAAATTTGCAACGTTTCATTTTAAATAAAACCATGCAATTTAGAAATATGTAAATGTTCTACATGAAATAAAAAATAATATTAACAAAAACATTATACTTTATATTATGTCAAACATTATATTAAATATTTGAATTTAAAAAGTTTCGTGCGAAAATCTGGCTTGTTTAATATAGAATTTAAATATAATTTTAAAAATAAAATTGTTTATGATTTAGTCAAAACACATTGCCAAAATACGATTAGGATTATATTAATCAATTAAAAATAGAAAAGTTGAAGTACATGCAATTGAAGTTATTGTATTACAAATTCCATTATTTAGAAACGGTTCAATCACCAAACATAAAATTAACTGTTAAACAAATTATTTCGCAAATTTAAATATTTATTAACCGTATTCATAATATTTCCCGTAATTTAAACTTCACTTCTGAGGAATTTAATGTAGGCACTGAAACATGTAATCCTAGAATCCATCTATGAATTCCTTTAATTAAAATTTTAATAATACGTGATCAAATTTTGAAATATTTAAACTAGAAGCATGATTATGGATACATATATTAATGAGAGCAACTTTAAGCACATACCAATATGGCGCCTTGATTTAAATATTTCTCGGTGCCCGCTTTTAAAATTATGTTTGAATACTTGCCATTCGTTAAGCCTGGTATAATTTCAAATGAATGATTCTCAATTACTTAACACATCGTATGTTTTATTTTACGTTTACTCGGCCATGTAATTCTAAGGGAAAATTCAAAGTAATTGAAATATTCTTCAATAACCTGTAAAACGTAAGTAATTTGGTTTAATTGCCATTTTCATTAGAATCCTAAATTCCTTTTAAATCACCTTGAAGCACATTTTCAATTATTCATACTCAATACAACCATGCAATTTAAAAATCTTTAAATGTTCTGTATGAAGTAAAAAGTAATATTTTAAGTAAAAAGCAAAGTAAGAACATTTATAAGATAAATAATAATAAAATGAATACTACTAATAAATAAATAAATAATAAATAATAATATTAAAATAATGAGATAGCAGTAATTTAGTTTAATTATAATTAAGAATAAAATTTTTTACTGATATTACTTTTAAGCACATTTGCAATGTTTTTTTACTTACTGCAAACATGCAATTTAAAAATCCTGAAATATTCTACATGAAATAAAAAGTAATAATTTAGACAAAAAGTAAATTAAATTAAAAACATAATAAGTATCGAAACAATTACATAACCGAAATTAAGTTTACATAACCCTAATTAAGTCTCCTACATGAAATAAAAAATGTGTAAAAAAAATTCAAATAAATATAGAGTGCAAAACGGTTTTGAAGTATTCGTTACTAACTCATATATTGCTGCGGCCTGATAGCCAATTGGCTAGCGCTCTGGCCCTTAGTACCACAGGCTTCAGGTTAAAAACCTGGTTGTAGCATGTATATTTGTTAGTGGTTCGCCTCCATGTTTAACTGTGGATCCCGGGCTAATTAGCACAAAGCTGGCACAAAATGACCTTAAAGCGTCAACACCAAACCAAACTCATATAAATGTTAATCACATTTTCCATGTTTTAAACTAAAATACAGCCATGTAATTTAAAAATACTTAAGTCTCCCACATGAAATAAAAAAAAATGATATTTTGAAAAAAAAAATATATTCTTTATTAATAGAGAAAAAGTAAAGAATTTAGTTTAATTTCAATCTTGAATTAAAATGTCTATTAAAGTTACATTTACGCAAATTTACAACGTTTCATTTTAAGTAAAACCATGCAATTTAGAAATATGTAAATGTTCTACATGAAATAAAAAATAATATTAACAAAAACATTATACATTACACTGAAGTGACAAAAGTCATGGAATACCTCTTAATATCGTGTCGGCCCTCCTTTCGCCCGGCGAAGTGTAGCAACTCGACGTGGCATGGACTCAACAAGTCGTTGGAAGTCTTCTGCAGGAATATTGAGCCATGCTGTCTCGATAGACGTCCATAATTGTGAAAGCATTGATGGTGCAGGATTTTGGGCACGAACAGAACTCTCGATGATGTCCCATAAATGCTCGATGGGATGGCTAGGTGGCCATATCATTCGTTGGAATTGTCCAGAATGTTCTTCAAACCAATCGCGAACAGTTGTGGCCCGGTGACATGGCGCATTGTCATCCATAAAAATCCCATTGTTGTTTGGGTACATGAAGTCCATGAATGGCTGCAAGTGATCTCCAAGTAGCTGAACATAAGCATTTCCAGTCAATGTTCGGTCCAGTCGCACCAGAGGACCAAGTCCACGCCATGGAAAAACAGCCCATGTGGGATACGGAGCCACCACCAGCTTGAACAGTGCCTTGCGGACAGTTTGGGTCCATGGCTTCGTGGGGTCTGCGCCACACTCAAACCCTACCATCAGCTCTTACGAACTGAAATCGTGACTCATCGGACCAGGCCACGGTTTTCCATTCATCTAGGGACCAACCGATATGCTCACGTGCCCACAAGAGTCGCTGCAAGCGATGTCGTTCTGTCAGTAAAGGCACTCGAGTCGGTCTTCTGCTGGAATAGCCCAAGAAAGCCAAATTTCTCCGCACAGTTCTAACAGACAAATTAAACATCCCACATTGATTTCTGTGGTTATTTGACGCAGTGTTGCTTGTCTGTTAGAATTTACGACTCTTTGCAGACGTCGCCGGTCTCGGTCGTTAAGTGCAGGCGGTAGACCACTGCGCTGTCCATGGTGGGATGTTATGCCTGAAATTTCATACTCTCGGCACACTCTTGACACAGTGGATCTGGGAATGTTGAATTCCCTAACGATTTCCGAAATGGCATGACCCATGCGTCTAGCTCCAACTAACATTCCGCGTTCAAAGTCTGTTAATTCCCGTCGTGCGGTCATCATCACGTCAAAACCTCTTCACATGAATAACTTGAACAGAAATGAAAGCTCTGCGAAAGCACTGCGCATTTATACCTGTTCTACGCGATGCTACTGCCATCTGAAAATTTGCATATTGCTATCCCATGACTTTTGTCACTTCAGTGTATATTATGTCAAGCGTTATATTAAATATTTGAATTTAAAAAGTTTCGTGCGAAAATCTGGCTTGTTTAATATAGAACTTAAATACAATTTTAAAATTAAATTGTTTATGATTTAGCCAAAACACATTGCCAAAATACGATTAGGATTATATTAATCAATTAAAAATAGAAAAGTTGAAGTACATGCAATTGAAGTTATTGTATTACAAATTCCATTATTTAGAAACGGTTCAATCACCAAACATAAAATTAACTGTTAAACAAATTATTTCGCAAATTTAAATATTTATTAACCGTATTCATAATATTTCCCGTAATTTAAACTTCACTTCTGAGGAATTTAACGTAGGCACCGAAACATGTTATCCTAGAATCCATCTATGAATTCCTTTAATTAAAATTTTAATAATACGTGATCAAATTTTGAAATATTTAAACTAGAAGCATGATTATGGATACATATATTAATGAGAGCAACTTTAAGCACATTTCAACATGGCGCCTTGATTTAAATATTTCTCGGTGCCTGCTTTTAAAATTATGTTTGAATACTTGCCATTCGTTAAGCCTGCTATAATTTCAAATGAATGATTCTCAATTACTTAACACATCGTATGTTTTATTTCACGTTTACTCGGCCGTGTAATTCTAAGAGAAAGTTCAAAGTAATTGAAATATTCTTCAATAACCTGTATAACGTAAGTAATTTGGTTTAATTGCAATTTTCATTAGAATCCTAAATTCCTTTTCAAATCACCTTGAAGTATATTTTCAATTATTCATACTTAGTACAACCATGCAAATTAAAAATCATTAATTGTTCTACATCAAATAAATGTAATATTTTATGTAAAATTAAAGTAAAAAAAAAATAAGTATTGAAATAATGAGATAATAGTAATTTAATTTTTTTTTTAACTAAATTGCTACCACGCAATTTAAAAGTGCTTAAGACTGCTACATGAAATAAAAAAAATGATATTTTAAGAAATAAAATAAAATAAAAATAGAGTTCAGAAACGAATTTTGTTTAATTTGACTTTTGAATTAAAATTCCTACTCAAATTACACAAATGCAAATTAAAAATCTTTAAATTGTTCTATATCAAATAAATGTAATATTTTAGGTAAAATTTAAGTAAAAAAATAATAAGTATTGAAATAATAAGATAACAGTAATTTATTTTTTTTTTCTTTACTATATGCAACCATGAAATTTAAAAATCCTTAAGACTCCTACGTGAAATAAAAAATGATATTTTAAGATATAAAATAAAATAAAAATAGAATGTAGAAACGAATTGTGTTTAATTTGAGTTTTGAATTAAAATTCCTACTCAAATTACATTTAAAAACAGCCAGTATGTTTTCTTCTAAATGCAACCATGCAATTTAAAAATCATTAAATATTTTACAAGAAATAAAAAGTAATATTTTAGACAAAAAAGTAAAGTAAATTAAAAAATAATAAGATGACCCTAATTAATTTTAATTGCAATTTTGAATATAAATTCCTTTCATTATTACTTTTAATTATATTTCCAATATTTTATACTAAATACAACCATGCAATTGAAAAATCCTTAAATATCCTACATGACATAAAAATAGTATATAAAGAAATTAAAGTAAAATACAGTATAAAACAATTTTGAAATATAACTATAGAGAAAACGTAAAAAATGTAGTTTAATTTCAATTTTGAATTAAAATTCCTACTCAAATTACATTTAAGCACATTTACAATGTTTCATTTTAAATGCAACCAAGTAATTTAAAAATCCTTAAATCTTCTACATGAAATAAAAACTATATATTTTAAGAAAAATTAAAGCAAAAATAGAGTGTAAAATTGTTCTGAAATGTTCTTGAGTTTAGTTTAATTTCAATCTTAATTTAAAATTCCTATTCAAATTACACGTAAGCACATTTACGATGTTTCCTTCTAAATGCACCCAATTTAAAAATCCTTAAGTATACTGAAAATGGACATTTTTATTTTCATAATTACATATAAAAATAAGTGAATTATGTTTCTTCAAAGAACTTTTTAATGTATTTAAGAAAAAAAAAACTTTGATTATTTTACTATTTTTAAAGAAAATAAAACTTTCAAATTCATTCTTTATTATTTTTATACATTGCTTTTAAAAATTTTAATGGTCTTTGCTGACTTTCACATGAATTTCAAAAAAAAAAATAATAATAATAATTAATATAACATTATTTTGTTTAATTTTTCCATTTATTTATTATATAATAATCATATCATTTCATAAAAAACATTTATTCAAATTATGATTAAATTTCTTGAACACGGACATTTATTTCTATTTCTAAAAAGAATAAATAAATAAATAAAATAAAAAAATAAATACCAATCGCAATTTAAAAAAAAAACATAAGTAATCGTTCAGTTTATGTTTTGAAATTCTGACTACATTAAATTATATAAAATATAATGAAACCACTAATATTTGTTTATAAAATGTCATTTCTCATTTTATTTATTTATTATTTTAATGAAAAAATCTTCTCGCTATTGTTTCTGCTTTAAAAGAAATTAAACATGGCATTCACAAATTTTCTTAAAAAGAATCGATACATTTAAATACGTATCAAATTTACTTTAAATGCATTAAATTATATAAAAATATTAAGCTACGATATTATATTTGCTGTATATCCTAGATAGGCAATTTTTCTTAGCTATTTTGCTTAGTAAATATCATTAAATTTGATCGATTTGTGACTAGCTTTTCATTTCAAATGCAGCTGAGGTAGTTTGTTTTTCCTTCAAAATTTGTACAAGGAAACTAAATCTCTTAAGTGATTTTAGTTAATTAAGTCCAAATAGCATACATACACAGATTTCAAAACATTACTTTTATATTTAAGGATTGCAAACGTTGTTTACTGTAACTTATGCACATCAACATAAATATTATATTTAAAAAAAAATAAGTATGCGATTATGTAAACATAAATCAATAACAGAACCATCTGTCCAGGGTTACTAAACATCTGCCATACAGCTTGATATCATAAATAGAAGTATCAAATTAGTTTATGTTTAATAAACACTGTTTATTATCATGAATCACAACATATGATTATGTTTTTGGATTTATTGCAATTATACAAATATATTTTACACAAAATTGTGAATTATTTTTTTCTCAATTTTATTTCATTTAGTATAAATTCGAACAATTGTCTTGGTTTCTGCAATATTTATGCAGTTGTCTTGTGATTCGAATCCTGGCGGTGACATGGATGTTTGTAGTGGTTCGGAATCCATTTTAAACTGTAGGCCCCGCTCTGTTTAGCCTAAAATGTGCACAAGATGACCGTAGAGCGATAAACCAAACCAAACCTTGTGATTATATTTATAAACTATTATATAACATTTTATCTATAAACTATTATATAATAGGATTCTACTTATGAACTATTATATAATATGATTCTACTTATAAACTATTATATAATATGATTCTATCTATAAACTATTATATAATATGATTCTATCTATAAACTATTACATAATATGATTCTATCTATAAACTATTATATAATATGATTCTACTTATGAATTAATAAATAATAGGATTCTACTTATAAACTAATATACAATAGGAATCTACTTATAAACTATTATATAATATGATTATACTTATAAACTATTATATAATATGATTATACTTATAAACTATTATATAATATGATTATACTTATAAACTATTATATAACAGGATTCTATATATAAACTATAATTCTATATTTGTAGATTTATGACTTGTCATTATGAAAATACTTTTATTATTCTCGATAGTAAATTAGATTTCATTAAAATATTTTAGAAATAAAATGACCTTGTAACTTCCAAAAGCTAATTTAAATCCTCGTAAAATATTTAAACCGTCTTACTATACATTATGCTAAAAATATATTCTCATCTCGATTTAGATTTCAGAAAATTTGCACAAATTTAAAACGATGTGTTGGCAAATAAAAATAGAGTAGAAAATATGTTGATATTACGTATATATTTTGAAGCGTGTGTTTTAATTTTTTTTCTTGATGTATCAATATTTATCATAAAACATCAGATATTATAAAAGCTATTGAAAAAAACGTATTTTAATATGGAAAAACATAATATTTCAAGAATGAAAACTTGTTTTCTGTGAAAATATTTTCAGTTTTTAATATTTCAAAATATATATTCATCTTTTTCATCTTTTATGTTTCAAAATAAAACAAACAAAACATGTAGTGAAAAGTGATAAGGTTTAAAACTTATTTTTTGAAATTTTGTTCCAATAAATTGTAATATTTCACGCACAAAAAATCAATTAAATATATTTTACTTTTTTATTATGATTAAAAAAGTTTATTAGCGTTTTATAAAGTGCTGTTTATTTATCTTTTTATCTTTTATATATAAATAAAATGAGGTCTAAGCTTATCTTCAAATGTTGTCCTTTAAAATAAATTTTTTTTTTTAACTGATAAGGCCAAACTAGTAGATTTAGCGTAAATCGTTAGCATCTCTATAGCATAACGAAATAAAATAACCCTATATTTTTAATATTTTTTTAAGTATATATTTATAAAACAATCTTGATAAATACAAAATAAAGCTTATTTTAATCAAATGTCTCAACTAAAAGCTTATTTTATCCGCATTAGCGTATCTTTCCTAGAACTATAACGGCTTCACGAAGAAGGCCCCTTTCAGGTTCATGGGAACACTTTACATTTCATATACAAAAATTAAACACACACACACACATATATATATATATATATACAGAACTCTATTTACAAAAAATAAAAATTAAGGATATAAATTAGATACACAAGTGCGGTTCACTCCAAATTCGGAGATTTTCAGAGTTATTGAGACTACGACCAACGGCCGTACCATGCTGAATATACCGGTTTTCGTTAGATCACCGAAGTTAAGCATCATTGGGCGCGGTCAGTACTTGGGTGGGTGACCACCTGGGAACACTGCGGGCCGTTGGCAAATTTGGGACCTGAATGGCCGAGTGTCTAGCGCTCTGGCGCTCGGTGCCACAGGTTTCGGGTTCGAATCCCGGCGGTGCCATGGATGTTTGTAGTGGCTCGGAATCCACTTTAAGTCGTAGGTCCCGGTCTTCTATGACTGTAAGAGCGTCACGGAGCAAAAGTCAGGCTTCTACCTACGGGTGCTCCATCACAACAGAAGCTGCTTCCTTCCCCTTCAATCATGAGTCCATATGGGCTCGTGGGCTTGGCCAGCCAAGTGGGATAAGAAACAACAACAACAACAACAACGACGAATCTAAACTCTTGGTCTGCGACAGACATTAACTATCATATGGCGTGATTCACGAACCCACAAGGAGCACAAAACTCCGGCCTATTCAGTTACTTCAGAAAATAAAACACTTCTGGTCCACACGTCGCAGATCTCTCTCTCTCTCTTATTCACCAAAAAAAATTATTTTAATGCAATCAGTCCGCCGTCAGCTTCCCTCACTTCTCAGTGGAGTAGACCTTTTTCAGCTCGTGACCTATCACCCGTCACGACACAACAACTCATGGCGTAGTTCATATTCCTTCTGTAGTTGTTTGGACATGTGAAGGTCTCACAGACATTCTCTAATTTCCACATTATACATACTACCGAATATCTGCTATCAGATTTGAGTGAGGGGTTGTTCTCAATAGTACAAAACTCTAATTGCATGTAAATATAACTATCCACAACAAAACTCGTCTGCTGTCAAATTTGAGTAATGGGTTTATTAATAATCGTCAAATAGCATTAATTCCTTTCTCCTAGGAATGAAGTGCTCCTATGCCTTCAGACGAAAATAATGGATTCAAATTTCAATTCATACACATTTTAATAAAAGTACTCGGTTTCAAAACAAAATGGAAATAAGAATTTTTGAAGATAAATGTTATTCTTGTTTGACCTGAAGAATTTCTTTAGTAATATTAATGTTACTACGAATTTTCCTAGTAAGATCTCACGGCAGCATGCAAAATAAATACGTCTCTTAATCTAATTTGAAATGTTCGAAACATTCTAATTCACTTTCTCGAATCAACAGCATATTTTTACCCATGAGTTGTTCGAACTAAAATATTCTTCCGTAAATCATATTTCCCTCGAGTTTTAATTGATTGTAAATGCTTCTGCCTTTACTTCAGTTCAGTTCCCACTACGAAAAGAATCGCTTGGGATCCTGAAAAATCTAATAACAGTGTGTTTCAAAGGAGTTGTTCGATTAACGAAATAAGAACGTTTCAGCTGGGATTAAGGAATCCCCATAAAATCTAATGAAGGGCTGAACTTTATTGCTGCCAAATTGTATTGTATCTTTCAACAGAATCGGTTAGAGAGTGTTCTAGATTTTGAACCAGTTGTTTAGATTAACATTATTTTAAGGGACGTGTGAGTTGTTTTAAAAGTAGTTGCTATACAATGATGTATCAATGTTGCAATCTGTTTTCTTTATTAAAAGAGTAGTTATTTATTAATTATTTTTTACTAAAAGAGTAGCTATTTATATTCTACTTCTTTAAAAGGTGTTATTTATTATTTATACTTTTTTTAAAAGATTAATTATTTACTAATTATTCTTTCTTGAAACGTATTTTATTAATTATTTTTGATTAAAAGCGAAGTTATTTATAAATTATTCTTTAAAGAGTAGTTATTTACTACTTATTCCTTCTTAAATCGTAATCTATTAGTTATTCTTTATTAATAGTGTAGTTATTTATAAATTGTAGTTTATTCAAAGATGTTATTTATTAATTATTAATTATTAAAATTGTAGTTAATTATAAATTATACTTGATGCAAACAGGTTATTTAGTAAATATATTGAATTAAAAGAGGTTATTTATTAATTATTTTTTTATTAAAAGATTAGTTGTTTACTAATTATTATTTCTTAAGGTAAATTATTAATTATACTTTATTAAAAGCATAGTTATTTATAAATTATACTTTATCTAAAGAAGCTATTTAATTATAATTTATTTAAAGAGGTTATTTAGTTTTACCTTATTAAAAGTGTAGTTATTTATAAATTATACTTTCTGCGAACAGGTTTTTTTTATTTTATAATTGTCAAATGGCGTTCAAATAGCACTCCTCTCTCCTGGGAATGAAATCCCAAAACTCTTCTAGTGAGAAAAAATGCTACACCACTCATATTTCCTCATGCCTTCAAACGACAATAATGGATTCAAATTTCAATTCATATGCATTTTAATTAAATTACTCTATTTCACAACTAAATGAATATAAGAGTTTTCGAAGATATAATTTATTCTTTTACCTGATGAATTATCGTAGAAAGATCTCACAGAAGCATGTAAAATAAATACATCCTTTAATCTAATTTAAAATATTCGAAACATTCTAATTCACTTTCTCCAGTAAACAGCATATTTTTACCCATGAGTTGTTCGAACTAAAATATTCTTCAGCAAATCATATTTCCCTCGAGTTTTAATTGATTGTGAATGCTTATGACTTTCCTTCAGTTCAGTTCCCAATGCGAAAAGAATCGCTTGGGATCCCGAAAAATCTAATAACAGTGTGTTTCAAAGGAGTAGTTCGATTAACGAAGTAAGAATGTTTCAGCAGGGATTAAGGAATCCCCATAAAATCTAATGAAGGGCTGAACTTTATTGCTGCCAAATTGTATTGTATCTTTCAACGGAATCGGTTAGAGAGTGTTCTAGATCTAGAACCAGTTGTAGAGATTAACGTTATTTTAATGGATGTGTGAGTTGTTTTAAAAATAGTTTCTATACAATTATCTGTTTTCTTTATTAAAACTGTAATTTATTAATTATTCTTGATTAAGAGCTGTTAGTAACTAATTATTCTTAAATAAATAATAATAATAAATATAATGAATACATAAAAAATAATAATAAATATGTAAATTATACTTTATTTAAAAATGTTTATTATTAATTATATTTTATCCAAAGAGGTTATTTATTAATTATTCATTATTAAAATTTTAGTTATTTATTAATAATTCTTTATTAAAAGAGTAGTTGTTTATTAATAGTTCTTTATTAAAAGCGTATTTATTTATAAATTATACTCTATTCAAAAAAGATTATTTATTAATTATTCCTTATTAAAATTATAATTATTTATTAATTATTCCTTATTAAAATTATAATTAATTATTAAAATTATTCATTAAAACCTTCGCTATTTTTAAATTAAACTTTATTTAAAAAGGTTATTTACTTATTAAAAAAGGTTGTTTAATAATTATACTTTCTTCAAATAGCTTATTTACTATTTATACTTTATTAAAAGATGTTATTTATTAATTATTCATTATTAAAAGAGTAGTTATTTACTAACTATTCTTTCTTAAGGTAATTTATTAATTATACTTTATTAAAAGTGTAGTTATTTATAACTTATACTTTATTTAAAGGTTATTTAATTATACTTTATTAAAAGTGTAGTTATTTATAAATTATTCTTTATTTAAAGGTTATTTAATTATACTTTATTAAAAGACGTTATTTATTAATTATTCTTAATTAAAAGTGTAGTTATTTATAAATTATACTTTATGCAAACAGGTTATTTATTATATATTTTTCAAATGCATGCATTCCTCTTTCCTGGGAATGAAATGCCAAAACTCTTCTCGTGAGAAAAAAAAAATGCTATACCACTCATATTTCCTGTAAAACATCTCCTGCTTCGAACGAAAATAATGGATTAATTTCAATTCATATATATTTTAATAAAATTACTCTGTTTTACAAATAAATGGGAATAAGAGTTTTCGAAGATAAATTTTATTCTTGTTTAATATGACGAATGTCCTTAGAAAGATCACACGGAAGCATGCAAAATAAATACGTCTCTTAATCTAATTTAAAATGTTCGAAACATTCTAATTCACTTTCTCGAATCAACAGCATATTTTTACCCATGAGTTGTTCGAACTAAAATATTCTTCAGCAAATCATATTTCCCTCGAATTTTAATTGATTGTAAATGCTTCTGCCTTTACTTCAGTTCAGTTCCCACTACGAAAAGAATCGCTTGGGATCCTGAAAAATCTAATAACAGTGTGTTTCAAAGGAGTTGTTCGATTAACGAAGTAAGAATGTTTCAGCGGGGATTAAGGAATCCCCATAAAATCTAATGAAGGGCTGAACTTTATTGCTGCCAAATTGTATTGTATCTTTCAACGGAATCGGTTAGAGAGTGTTCTGGGTCTTGAGCCAGTTGTAGAGATTAACATTATTTTAATGGATGTGTTTGTAGTTTTAAAAGTGGTTTATATAAAATGGTGCATGGTTGTTGAAATCTGTTTTCTTTATTAAAAGAGTAGTTATTTATTAATTATTTATTTAAAGAGTAGTTATTTATTAAATATTATTTATTTAAAGAGTAGTTATTTATTAAATATTATTTATTTAAAGAGTAGTTATTTCCTAATTATTCTTTATTAAAATGTAAATTATTATTTATTAAAGGGTAGTTATTTATAAATTATACTTTATTCAAAGATGTTATTTATTAATTATACATTATTAAAATAATATTTAATTAATTATTCATTATTAAAAGAATATTTACTTATTAATTATTCATTATTAAAAGAACATTTATTTATAATTTATTCATTATTAAAATAATATTTATTTATTAATTTTGCTTTATTAAAAGTATAATTTTAACAATATCACAATTAAATAGGAAAGAATATGTCAAATTAATTAGCAAAACATAACACTTAAACAATTAAAATTTATTTTGAAATGTAAAAGCTTTTTTTTTAAATATTATAATGATTATATATTTATAAGTAATTAAGAATTGTATGCTAGATAATATATATATATATATATATATATATATTAGATCAATCTTTGTTAAAACAGCAATTATTTTATTAATACTATAATAAATTATATTTTAATAAAGCTTAATTTTTATTAATATTTTTAATAAAACTTACAAAAATAAATCTTAAGAGGGCAAGAAAGTATTGTAAAGTAGTTTTGTATGTAATGTGTGTGCTTCTAAATAGAGAACGTATTTTACACTGGAAGCCTGGGATTTTGATACTATGTGATCTTGACTTAAAACATAACAAATAAAAAATTTGCTTTGCTTTGTGAGAATGAGAATTATAAATGCTTAGGTTGAAATGGTCTTGCATAGACCAATCTCCCCCCCCTTCCCCCTCAATATCCCACCTCGGGGTTAGATCCAAATCCCAGTGTCCAACCATGTCTACAAAATATGTAATGAATCCTGAAAAATGGTGAATTTGCTAAACATCTGCTGTTTCAGATATCAATATTCCCAAGTGAATTTTTTAAACATTTGAATGTAGAAATTTGTTTAATATAATTGGTAAAGTTCTTCAGATAAACATTAATCAAGTAAAATTCCAGCAAACATATACGTTACTAAAATAATATTTCACTTATTATTGTTAGAAAAATCTCTTTTACTAAACAATGGAAGTACACTCATGTCCATAAAATAGGGATAATGAAGTTCAGGCAAAGAAAGAGAATCGTTGCCAAAGCCTGGAGATGACACTCTGGGCGATTCTAAGTTCCTCGGATACTTCTAGCTGGGTACGTCCACATTCCAGTCGTCCGATAATTCTACCACGTAAAAAATCATCCAAATGCTTCCTTTGTGCCATAACTATGCGGTTATTGCACTGAAAGGCTTTTAAAGCGCTTGTGAACAATTTTACTTTTTTGTCACCATTCCTTATATACCCCTCTCTTACATTCTCGTCATTGTGACGTACTATCCGCGCCATCTGGTGGTTTCCTGCAATTTGCATATTCTTCTTCAAGATGTGTGTGATAATTCTACAGGTGAAATTTTTATTTTAGAGTTAAATTTCTGTGTGATTCTGAATTATCCTTAATTTATGGACATGAGGGTATATGAAATGCAATATATTGTTACAAACTTTATAAAATACATCCAAAAACGTATAAATAATAATTTTCGCTTCAAATATATAATAAAGGAAATGTCAACATTTTTTTTTTTTTTTTTACATCGAAGGCCGCGAAACAATAGTCAGAAATGCATTAATAAGTAATGAACGATTTTGATGGATTATTCTTATTTTAAGTATCTGATTACCGTAATTGATCATGGTATTTATGAAGAACATGGATGATTTTTTCATGTGTAAATAATAATCGTGCAACATTTTTGTAGGTGAACAAGAATCAGTGGTTTTGCAATATATGACGAATTCACTGTTATGTCAGTCATAATTATATCTGCCATTATATAATTTGAGCTCTACACATAGTTAGATTAAGGAACTGAATAATAATAATAATAATATTTAAAAGATAAAAAGATATAATATTCATTTTTACAGATGTAAATTGTGTGAAAATAATCTCAATTTTTATCATCATCTAATTAAAATCAAAGGAACAGCAGTCAGAAATACCTTAATAAAGAATGTAATAAGAAGAATCTATCAAAACTTTTCCAGTATGTAACTGTAATTGTTCTTGATATTTATGAGGAACTTGAATGCTTTTTTTTTCTATCAATAAGCAATAATCGTACAACATTTTTGTGGATAATCAAGAATCATTGGTTTTGCCATACATTAAGAATCACGTCAATCGTAATTGTATAGGCTATTATTTAATTTGATCTCTACACATAATTAGCTTAAAGAACATAATAATAATAATATTTAAAATAACAAAAATGTAATATCAGTTTTTACAAATATAAATTATATGAACTTAATATTAATTTATATTATTTTTACCAATCCGCCTTCATAACACACTTCGGGGGTTAAATCCAAATTGCAGTTAATTAAAATAAAAGGAACGTAGTCAGGAGTGTATTAATAAGGAATAAATAAGAGCAATCCACCGAATAAATTAACCAAATACTTTTCGTAATTGCTCTTGGTATATATACGGAACTAAGATGATCTTTCTATAAGTACATAGAAAGCAAGTAATGATTTTGTGGTTAATTAAGAATAAATAGTTTTGCCAATCATCCTAGATTAAGGATCTGCTATTAAGTCTGACAGAATTGTATCTGCGAATGTGCTATTTGAGCTCTACACATAATTTGCTTAGGAATATAAATAAAAGTGTTTTATTTAAAAGTTAGGAAATTGTAATATCGTTCGTACTAAATATAACTTTTTTTAAAATAATATAAATTTATCATTTTTATTTAGTTAAAA
Source organism: Caerostris darwini (assembly GCA_021605075.1). NCBI lineage: Eukaryota > Metazoa > Arthropoda > Arachnida > Araneae > Araneidae > Caerostris > Caerostris darwini. The sequence continues at coordinate 74,102 of BPLQ01000136.1, read as the reverse complement.
GAAATGAAACAGTAGTCAGAAATACATTAATAAAAAATAAAATAAGAATAATCCAAAACCGCTCAAGTATATGATTTCTGTAATTGCCCTTGATATTTATGAGGAACTTGAATGATATTTTTATCAGTAAATAATAATCATGTAACATTTTTGTAGGTAATCAAGAATACTTTGGTTTGCCATATATTAAGAATCTACTATTATGTCAGTTAGTATTTGTATCTGTGATTATATAATTTGAGCTCTACACATTATTAGCTTAAGCAATTTAATGAGAATAATAATATCACTTAAAAGAGACAAAAATGTAACATCCTCTTTTAAAAATGAAAATTGTATTAAAACAATTTTAAATTTTATTAATATCTAAAAGACGGAGCAGTATTCAGAAACACATTAATGAATAAAGAAAGAATAATCCACAAATTACACTAGGTAAATAATTTCCGTAATTGCTTCTGGTATATATACGGAACTATATTAATTTTTTATTACAATAAACATTAATTTGACATGTAAATAAGGTAAGTACATCGATAAGTTTATAGCTTTTAAATGAAATAAATATTATTATAAATATTTTAATTTATGTGTTTTAAATTTTAATTAAGAAGGAAACAAATGAGCATCAAAAAATAGCTTAATAAACACTTAAAAATGAATGCTAATTAAAAACAAACATTAGAGACCAACTTTCAAAAGTATTTGCATCGTTAAGAAAATTAGGAATTAATGAATGGCGTAAAAAAAGCAATTAAAGTTAATTTTTTTTTCCTAGAACTCAGAAGTTATTTTTAGAATAATCTTTTAGCAGATAATTACATTCAAATTATCTAGTTTATTTTAAGTATACGCTTTATAACAATCCAATACATTTGTTCTATACGATAGTAACTGTATTGCGCTTCAAAAAATAAGCTTAATTTTTTAAATAAGTTTTTATTGAAAATGACGATTGATACGATTGGCCATAAATTATTGTAATGAGAAGAATATATATATACGTATATATTCATTTTTCATATATATATATATAACATATATATTAATATATATACACTGAAGTGACAAAAGTCATGGGATACCTCTTAATATCGTGTCGGCCCTCCTTTCGCCCGGCGAAGTGAAGCAACTCGACGTGGCATGGACTCAACAAGTCGTTGGAAGTCTTCTGCAGGAATTTTGAGCCATGCTGTCTCGATAGACGTCCATAATTGTGAAAGCGTTGATGGTGCAGGATTTTGGGCACGAACAGACCTCCCGATGATGTCCCATAAATGCTCGATGGGATTCATGTCGGGCGATCTAGGTGGCCAGATCATTCGTTGGAATTGTCCAGAATGTTCTTCAAACCAATCGCGAACAGTTGTGGCCGGTGACATGGCGCATTGTCATCCATAAAAGTCCCATCGTTGTTTGGGTACATGAAGTCCATGAATGGCTGCAAGTGATCTCCAAGTAGCTGAACATAAGCATTTACAGTCAATGTTCGGTCCAGTCGCACCAGAGGACCAAGTCCATGCCATGAAAAAACAGCCCACATCATTACGGAGCCACCACCAGCTTTGAACAGTGCCTTGCTGACAGTTTGGGTCCATGGCTTCGTGGGGTCTGCGCCACACTCGAACCCTACCATTAGCTCTTACCAACTGAAATCGTGACTCATCGGACCAGGCCACGGTTTTCCATTCATCTAGGGACCAACCGATATGCTCACGTGCCCACGAGAGTCGCTGCAAGCTATGTCGTTCTGTCAGTAAAGGCACTCGAGTCGGTCTTCTGCTGGAATAGCCCAAGAAAGCCAAATTTCTCCGCACAGTTCTAACAGACAAGTCCCTTGTACGTCCCACATTTATTTCTGCGGTTATTTGACGCAGTGTTACTTGTCTGTTAGAATTTACGACTCTTTGCAGACGTCGCCGGTCTCGGTCGTTAAGTGCAGGCGGTCGACCACTGCGCTGTCCATGATGGGATGTTATGCCTGAAATTTCCTACTCTCGGCACACTCTTGACACAGTGGATCTGGGAATGTTGAATTCCCTAACGATTTCCGAAATGGCATGACCCATGCGTCTAGCTCCAACTAACATTCCGCGTTCAAAGTCTGTTAATTCCCGTCGTGCGGTATCATCACGTCAAAACCTCTTCACATGAATAACTTGAACAGAAATGAAAGCTCTGCGAAAGCACTGCGCATTTATACCTGTTCTACGCGATGCTACTGCCATCTGAAAATTTGCATATTGCTATCCCATGACTTTTGTCACTTCAGTGTATATATAATTAAATTATTCAGGAAAAAATTATTTGCATATTGATGATGGTAATGATGACGATGATTAAAATGACAGTGAAAATTTTGTTTTCAAATGGCTCGCAATACGATTAAATATATTATAAGCAATAGGTAAAAAGAAGATATCAATAAATATTTTATGCTTAGGACGAGTAGGGACAGATATTATTAGGGAGTCGCATCAGGTAAGGGCTAGTGACCATCAAATACATCCTTCAAACCGCCGCACATAAAATATAGCCTCACAACACAAGAATAATATAATAATTACATACAATTTTACTTTAAAACAAAAATATTTATAAACAATATTGTCACTTCTATCGACACGACAAATATCCAATGTAGTTAAATGATGAACAAGATTTGCCAACCAAGTTAATTAATAAACTGAGTTTCACAACCGAACTATATAATGAATAGTTTTTTCCAAATTATCTAATAAAATATTTAAAAATCAAATTAATTAAAATTAATTAAAAATATAATTAATTTATTAAATGAAATTTTATTAATTATTATACAACCGAGTTATACATTGAATAGAGTTTTCCTAATTAGTTAAGAATTTCAGCTGAAAGATTCCACTTACTTCATTACCAGGTAGTTTTTTTTTTTAATTATGCTAATTTAAAATGGGCACAGTATAACATGCCTCCATAATGCATGCTGTTATACATTATTTGACGTTTAGTTAGAAATGACTTGAAATTAAACCTGAGACTTTTTAAAAAATTACAGAATTTAAAAGAGAAGTATTTCAACTAGTTATTAATTATTTTTCTCTATACAACTATAAAAAAGGCATTAATATGCAATTTTCCGTCAGTAAAAAAACTATTAAAATAGTGTAACGTGATTTAATATCAATCATCTAATAGTAAATAAATCTTCTAGCTGCAAAATATTGACTGTTACCACTACTTCCTTTCCGATTGACCCTGTAAAAAAATTAAATGTTAATAAAAACGTTATAATTAAAAACGTTATTTTTTTTCTCTTGTTGTTGTTACCGAATGTATAATTGATATATTTTAATCAATAATAATTTTAAATAAAATAACATTATAAATTTTGCTACATGAATAAACGTAAAGAAAATAATAGTCTTAAATTTTATTTTAAAAGATTCTTTACAGAACCATTTTGTTTTATTATAATCACGAAAATAACGAGTTCATATAGTAAGTGCAATTTTCTACTTATAACATCTGGCTAAAAGCGAACTCGTATCATAAATCAAGCTTTTAACAGCCAACAAAGGAACAGCAATGAAAACAAAGGAGATGACTTTATATTTCCTTTCCTTCTGAATTTTAAATTACTGCCTGACTTGGGAAACAACGATCCAGTAAATTACGACGCAGTTGCTGTATAAATTCAACGTCTTAATAATTACATTTCCCCTCCAGCTCCGTTAATAGGAAAGAGCTCTAACAATACACGCATTTATCTATGTGTATACGCATACATACAACACCCTGATAGCTCGCTAAGCGAAACGAAAACTAACTAGCATTTTAGCGTATTCTTAATTTCATAAACGCTCGCTTCTCATTGGATTAGCGTTGACCAATAGCGTTAATGTATTTTCCAGATTCTAATGAAATTCCCTAATGGAAGTCGTGAGGGGATTTCTAGGGGAAAACTTAGTTTCGATTTAGTAAGGTGTGAACTGCAACCTTAATGGTTGTGGAAATATAATTAATTGCTTTACTTAAGAGGGTGAGAGGTGTTGATTCTTTCTTTTTTTAAAAATTTGGCAGTTTGGAGGTTTTGCGTAATTGGATGAGTGAGTTAAGGATTTAAAGTGATTGAATTTTAAGGGAAGGTGCATTTGTAAATGTCGCCAAGTATATATTTGTAATATTTTCTTGAAAGTAAACATGTGAAATAAAATTAAGGTGTTTAGTTTTTAGAAGACGCATTATTTGTAAACAAGAAAGTTTTATAAATTCAGTTAAGTCATTAATTATATAAAATAATTATGCGATATTTTTAAATTGGGAAAAAAAAAAAACATTATTATTAAATACTTTTATTATTTATTAATTATTTACTTATTATTATTTATTTTATATTTTATAATTATTGTTACCCGTATTAATTAGTTTTTGTCCGTACATTTATAAAAAAATTCGTTAATATTCAATTTTCTTCAAAAAATAAATAAGATTTTTCAGCTAGATGTTTATTATTTTTCCCTGTACATCTATAAAAAGTGCATTAATATTCAGTATTCTTCAATAAACTAAATGTTTCAGCTATATATTCATTATTTTTCTCTGTACATCTATAAAAAGTGCATTAATATTCAGTATTCTTCAATAAACTAAATATTTCAGCTATATATTCATTATTTTTCTCTGTACATCTATAAAAAGTTCATTAATATTCAATTTTTTTCAATAAATAAGCTATTAAATTTATGTATGCTCAATATAAATCATCTAATAGTAATTAAATCTTGTAGCTGCAAAATATTTACTATTACCATTACTTTATTTCCTATTTTTTATTGTAAAAATTTAAATATTAATAGAAATATAATTAAAAATATTTTTTTTGTGTAAAACATTAAAACAAATGTATAATAAAGATATATTCATAATTAATAATTTTAATGAACAATATTTGTAATTTTAGCATATAAATCGTGAAAAAAATAAAAGTCTTAATTTTTAGTTTGAACGATTCGTTGTACAACCTTTTTATGTTTTGTTTATTATAATCGAGAAAATAGCGAGTTCATACCGTAAGTGCAATTTGGTACTTACACTCAAGAGCCAAAACATTATGACCACTTGTCAATAACGAGTTGGCCCACCTTTGGCGCGCAACACAGCTTCAACCCGCTTTAGCATGGATTAATATCACCACTTAATACCAGTTAAATACCACTTCCACCCGATCACGTGCCTTCCACGTCGTCCAGGCGAGTTCATTGCAAAATGTAGGGGGGGTCATAATGTTTTGGCTCTTAAGTGTATATCCTCTGAATAAAAGCGAACTCATGTCATAAAAACACAAGCTTTTAACAACCAACAAAGCAACTGCAATCAAAACAAAGGAGAAGACTTTATATTTCCTTTTCTTCTGAATTTTAAATTACGGCCTGACTTGGAAAACAACGACCCATTTGTTGTATAAATTCTGCTTCTTAATAATTACATTTCCTGCCAGCTCCTTAGGAAAAAGGCTCTAACAATACACGCATTTATCTATGTGTATACGCATACATACTCTGTTAGCTCGCTAAGCCTAGTTTTCGCAAACTAACTACCATTTTAGCATATTCTTAATTTCATAAACGCTCGCTTCTCATTGGATTAGCGTTGACCAATAGCATTAATGTATTTTCCAGATTCTAATGAAATTCCCTAATGGAAGTCGTGAGGGGATTTCTAGGGGAAAACTTTGTTTCGCTTTAGTAAGGTGCGAACTGCACCCTTAATGGTTGTGGAAATATAATTAATTGCTTTACTTAAGAGGGTGAGAGGTGTTCTTTCTTTCTTTTTTTAAAAAAAAATATGCCCCTTTGGAGGTTTTGCTAAGGATTTAAAGTGATTTAATTTTTAGGAAAGGTACATTTGTAAATGCCTTCAAGTTTTTTTGTACGTAAACATTTAAAATAAAGTTAACTCCTTTAGTTTATAGAAGACATTATTTGTAAACAACAAAGTTTATTAAGTTGAATTATGTAATTAATCATATGACTTAGTTATATGACGTTTTTAAATTGGAAAAAAAAAACATTAATTTATTATTAAATATTATAATTTTATTATTTATTAATTATTTGTGTATTATTAATCGTTTCATCATTTTATTTATTTTTTTATTTATTATAATTATAATTATTAATATTAATTAATTTTTGTCCATACATTTCTAAAAAAGGCATTTATCTTCAATTTTCTCAGAAAAATTAACTAGATATTTCAGCTCGATATTTATTATTTTCCTCTATACATCTATAAAAAATACATTAATATTCTGCATTCTTCAATCCATAAACAATTAAATAATGTAAATGATTTAATATCAATCATCAAATAACAAATAAATTTTCTAGCTTTAAAATATTTATTACCATTACTTCCTTTCCGATTTTACCCCGTAAAAATTTAAATATCAATATAAAAGTTAAAATTAAAAATGTTATTTTTTGTTATTAAATGTATAATTGAGGCATTTTGATAATTAATTTTTTAACAAAAATGGAATTTCAAATTCTGTTACATAAATCAACGTAAAGAAAATAATAATCTTAAATTTTATTTCAAAAGAATCTTTATAGAACCATTTTGTTTTGCTTTTTTTTTTTTTGTTTTATTATAATCGCAAAAACAACAAGTTCATACGGAAGTGCAATTTTGAACTTATAACCTCTGACTAAACGAACTCGTGTCATAAATCCAGCTTTTAACAACCAACAAAGGAACTGCAATCAAAACAAAGGAGAATACTTTACATTTCCTTTCCTTCTGAATTTTAAATTACGGCCTGACTTAGGAAACAACGACCCAGTTGCTGTATAAATCCACCATCTTAATAATTACATTTCCCGCCAGCTCCATTAATAGGAAAGAGCTCTAACAATGCACGCATTTATCTATGTATATACGCATACATACTACTAAGCCTAGTTTTCGAAACTAACTAGCATTTTAGCGTATTCTTAATTTCATAAACGCTAGCTTCTCATTGGATTAACGCTGACCAATAGCGTTAATGTATTTTCCAGATTCTAATGAAATTCCCTAATGGAAGTCGTGAGGGGATTTCTAGGGGAAAACTTTGTTTCGCTTTAGTAAGGTGCGAACTGCAGCCTTAATGGTTGTGTAAATATAATTAATTGCTTTACTTAAGAGGGTGAGAGGTGTTTGTTTCTTTTTTTTTTAAAAAAATATGATTCTTTGGAAGTTTTGCGTAATTGGATGACTGAGTTTAGGATTTAATGTGATTGAATTTTTGTGGAAGCTGCATTTGTAAACGTCACCAAGCATATTTTGTAATATTTTCTTGAAAGTAAACCTGTAAAATAAAGTTCATGTGTTTTGTTTTTTGAAGACGAATTATTTGTAAACAACTAAGTTTATTAAGTTGAATTATGTAATTAATGATATGATGTAGTTATACGATATTTTTAAATTGGGAGAAAAACATTAATTTTTTATTAAATATTTTACTTTTATTATTTATTGATGTATTATTATTTGTTTTATTATTTATTTTATTTATTATAATTATTATTAACATTAAATAATTTTTGACCACACATTTATAAAAATGCATTAATATTTAGTATTCTTCAATAAATAAATCAGATATTTCAACTAGATATTAATTATTTTCCTCTTTACATCTATAAAAAATGCATTAATATTCAGTTTTTTTTCAATAAATCAACTCTTATAATAATATAACCGGATTTAATATCAATCATCTAATAGTAATTATATATTCTAGCTGTAAAATTTTTACTAAAACTTTTACTTCCTTTCCGATATTCTCTTGTAAAAATTTAGATATCAATAGAAATATTATAATTGAAAATATTTTTTTGGTGTAAAACATTAAAACAAATGTAAAATTAAAATATTTTCCTAATTAATAATTTTTAGAACAGCATTTCTAATTTTAGTACTTTAATTGTGAAAAAGTTGAAAGTCTTAAATTTTATTTTAAAAGATTCATTGTAGAACCATTTTGTTTATTATAATCACGAAATTTACGACTTTATAAGGTAAGAGCAATTTTGTACTTATATCTTCAGACTAAACGCGAACTCGTGTCATAAATCAAGCTTTTAACAGCCAACATAGAAACTGCAATCAAAACAAAGGAGAATACTTTGTATTTCCTTTCCTTCTGATTTTTAAATTACGGCCTGACTTGGGAAACAACGATCCAGTAAATTACAACAGAGTTGCTGTACAAATCCACCATCTTAATAATTACATTTCCCGCCAGCTCTATTAATAGGAAAGATCTCTAGCAATACACGCATTTATCTATGTATATGTGCGTGCATACTACACTCTGATAGCTCGCTAAGCCTAGTTTTTGAGAACTAACTAGCCTTTTAGCGTATTCTTAATTTCATAAACGCTCGCTTCTCATTAGATTAACGTTGACCAATAGCGTTAATGCATTTTCCAGATTCTAACGAAATTCCCTAATGAAAGTCGTGAGGTGATTTCTAGGGGAAAACTTTGTTTCGCTTTAGTAAGGTGCGAACTGCAATCTTAATGGTTGTGGAAATATAATTAATTGCTTTACATAAGAGGGTGAGAGGTGTTTATTTCTTTTTTAAAAATATGCCCCTTTGGTGGTTTTGCGTAATTGGATGACTAAGTTAAGGATTCTAACGTGATTGAATTTTGTGAAAAGTGCATACGTAAACGTCGACAAATGTATTTTGCAATATTTTCTTGAAAGTAAACATGTAAAGTAAAGTTAATGTGTTTAGTTTTTAGAAGACATTATTTGTAAATAACTAAGTTTATTAAGTTGAGTTATGTCATTAATAATATGATATACGATATTTTTAAATTTAAAAACATTAATTTGTTATTAAATACTACGCATAGATTATTTATTTATTATTTTTCGTTTTATTATTATTTTTATTTATTTATTTATTAATTAGTAATTATTTTTTTTGTTATTTTTTTATTTTATTATTTATTATTTATTCATTATTTATTAATTATTTTTTTTTATTTATATTATTACTTATTATTAATTAATTAATTATTTATTTTATTACTTATTATTTATTTATTTATTTATTATTTGTTAATTATTACTTTTTTTTCTAATTATTATTCTTTTTAATCCAATGTTGTGAATTTTCAGCTGTAATTAAAATTAATTTAAAAAAAGTTTTAAATAATTTCTAAATTCAGATTTTAGTAGAAATTTTAAAAACAAATAGCATACATTTTTAAAAAAAAAGTATTGTAAATAATACAATATTTCTTTATTTCTTTATTTATTTTTTTATTTATTTATTTATTTTTTTATCAAATAATTATTTTGAAGAAGAGGGACTAGCGTATAAGGTATGTTATTCCCACATTTTACGCCGAAGTGGGGCAGTTTCCCTCGAATGCAGTTTTCTCCCTTCATCGATGAGTGGTGATGATAATCATTGATAAGTTGTTTGCAATAATGATAGTAGTAATCATCAATGTTTGATCAGGGTAATCATCGATTTATTGTTTATGGCAATAATCGATTTATTCGTGGTAATCATTGAAGAATTGAGCGAAATATCTTCATTGATAAATTATCCGTGGTAGTTATCGATGAGTTGTTCTTCGTAATAATCGATAAGTTATTCGTGGTAATTATTGATAAGTTGTTTGCAATAATTGTCAGTTTGTTCATAGTGACCATCGATGAGTGGTCATTATAAGTGGTTTTTTGTAATTATCGATGAGATATTTGTGGTAATTATCGATGAGTTGAGTTAATTATCTTCATAGATGATTTGTTTATGGTAATCAGCGATGATTTGTTCAAGGTAAACATTAATAGATTTTCAGTGGTAATCATCGATGATTCGTGATAAGTATCGATGAGTTAAGTGAATCATCTTCATCGATGGAATCATTTGTGGTTCATATAAATAAATATATATTAGTGGAAAATGAAACCAACCGGAGTTTAGTGAAAAAAGCATAAATTTATTTGTTTTAAGAAAATCGCTGAATTCATTGTGTATATATCATTACATTAGTCGTAAATAGATTTTGTATCGTTTCATTATAGACTTACATGAATATTTTTTTTTTATTGTACTTTAAATTTATTTTTCAATTAAAACCATCAATAAATATTCAATATATAAATTAAGTGATTGTTTATACCTGAAACTTTTAATTATAAACAATTTGATTCTTAAACCAAAGCACCCACTTCAAAAAAGAAACATTATTTGCAAGCTTTAATGACCTCCATATTACTTAAAGATAAACAACCTCAAGCTAAACCGAGAATATTACGATTTAGTGCATCATTAACCTGAGCAGTGAGCATAAATCAGTGGACCCTTAGCAAAGAATGCCTGTCGTTTGAGACTGGCTTTATAAATTAAGTTCAGCATTCTTTTTTTATTAATGGCAAACTTATACAGAAAAACGGGGAACAATTAAAAATAATTAAAAGTTTCATATTGGGCTTTGCATTTTGAAAAGCCTCACTAACGAAGAGAAAGTGATTTTTTTTGAGAAGAAATAAAAATTGCCAGGGTTTAAACTCCCCCTCATTATTCGTCTGCTAATCTTTATTTATTTATTGGTGTGGGGATTAATTGCAGTGCCTTAATAAAAAAAAACATTAACGTATGATAGGGATTTGAAAAAGTAAATAAAAAAACCGATTTGGTGTATAAAGATTAAAATAAATAAATAAACAGTTTTAAATAGAAGAAATATGCATGGATGTTCTTTAAAGAAAGGGCTTTGCAGGAATTAATACTCGTATTTGTTACTTATTGGAGAATATGAAAATAGACTTAGAAAGATACGGCAAATATTTTTTTATGCAGGACAATTTCAAAAATATCTAGCTAAATTATAAACAGTAGGGGGTAAACTAAAAATAAACATTTTTTTAAAGAATATGTACTTGAAAATTCTACATTTTCATTTGACAACATATCTGTGTTGTTTCTGATTCAGAGGTTCATTGATACATAATTGCACGATTTCTGAGCTGACAGTTATGCACCTGCTAAATCTGGCCGAAATTACTCACCGATTGTTATTAATTGCATGATAAAAATATTATTTTTAAACACATTAAAATGTATTTAAAAAAATTAGTAAAATATGTTACGAAATTTGAAAAAAAGAAAAGAAACATTATTTACAAGCCTTAATGACCTCCATGTTACTTACAGATAAACACCCTCATGCTAAACCAAGAATGTTAGGATTTAGTGCATCATTAACTTGTTCAGTGAGCATAAATCAGTGGACCGCTAGTAAAGAATGCCTGTCGCTTGAGACTGGCTTTATAAATTAAGTTCAGAATCCTTTTTTTATTCATGGCAAACTTATACAGAAAAACGGGGAACAATTAAAAATAATTAAAAGATTCATGTCGGGCTTTGAATTTTGAAAAGCCACGCTAACGAAGAAAAAGCGATTTTTAGAAGTAATAAAAATTGTCAGGTTTAAACTCCCCCTCATTATTCGTCTGCTAATCTTTATTTATTTATTGGTGTGCGGATTAATTGCAGTGTTCAAATAAAAAAAAATGTAAAGTGTGATACGGGTTTGAAAAAGAGGAAAAATAAAAGAAACAATTTGATGCATAAAGATAAAAAAAAAGGTAAAAACTTTTAAATATATAGGGAATGAATTAATGCTCCTTTTTGTTATTAAATGAAGAATATGAAAATAACATTAGGATAACGAACAACAAAATTATTTTTATGCAGAATATTTCAAAAATATTAATTAAATTTTAACCAGTAGGAAATATAAACCAAAAATAAACATTTTTTAAAAAATATATGGTTGAAAATTCCACAAATTACTGTTGCAACATTTCTGCGGCATTTAGGTGTCCGTTCCGGTTCTGAAAAATAAAAAGATTCAAAGAATTTCATTGAAATACATAACTACGATTTCTGAGCAGACAGTTATGCAACCGATATCTCTGGCTGAAATTTCTCACCGATTGCACAAGATAAAAATGCTATTTTTAAGCACATGAAAATGTATTTCTTTTTTAGCACGATATTTCTTCGAATGACAATTGTGTCCAGAAATAATTTTAGACAAAATGTTATAACTGATTTGAAATTTGAACTGAAATTTATTGCAGATATTAAGAAAGTTAAGGAAATGAAAATGATTCCAGATAATTATATACATGCTATTTAATTATATTATTTTTTTAAAATGTATTATTAATTTTATTATTTATTTACTACGTTTGATAGAAAGACTATCCATAATAATGTTATATTTCAATTCATTAATTTTCTTTTTAATTTTTGAGTAAAGATTTATGAATTAAAGATTTAATTCCTCACATTTTATTTAAGAATTTATAATTTTTCTCTGCAGTTTCTCAAAAAGTAGGCGAATATATTTTTCCAAATTTATATAATAAGTAATATAATATCCATGCGCTGATAATGGAAATCATTGTTTCATCCTATCATTGATTGTTCTCTTAGAAACTACTCATGATCATCACAGTTCTACAACAATATTTTGATGTATTGTAATAGTAATAATATTATAATTCCATTATATGAGCTTGAATCAAGGCCACCATAAATCAATTATATGTATAGCTTCCATGCTACCATGGTTCAACAATCGTCTGTCGATCAATGTAGATGTAGTGGAATTGTGACATATATTAGTTCTCTATTTCCCATTCGTCAATCAATAAATCTAGAATGTCAATCAATTAAGAGTTATTTGTCCTCAAATTGAATACACAGAAAACATTAAAGTGCTTTTTATTGCTGTCCTGCTGCTCCAGCATTTTAAATCATATAAATTATAGCAATTATACACGTTTGAAGGTCATATAATTTGTATTTTTAGAATGCCGTTCAATATCTGAGATATTTGTAACCTAGAGCGGCAAATATGCAGAGGATCCAGCGTTACCTAGTAAGCTAAATTGCAATATATTTTACATTTTTCCAGATTGCCGCAATTTTACACGAATACTCAATGCTTGCCTCCTTCACGGCAAAGAACATCATTGATCACAAGTCTAATATGTCCATTTTAGCTGTACTGACTAATATAACGCCATAATGAGTAGGTGCGCAGGGCGTGAGGAGGGATTATGAGTAATTGCCGAGACACACACAAAAATTTTGAGCGTGCTATTATTGCCGGGCAACAGCTAGTGTTAAGATCTAATATGTTTTTCCCTGTAGAGGTTGGCAGTGAGTGATTCAGTCTGGATGTCGCAGTGAATGCCACTGCTCTATTTATAGATGCAAAAAAACTGATATTTTTGTACTTTTTCTTTGTAAATATCGTGCTTAATTTCTTTTTTGTGTGTCATAAAATAAAATTTGCATAGTTAAATGAAATATGTGGTCAATATTATATCTTTTATAGCAGACATCAAACCGGAATATACTCCGGCACTCTCAGTTCGGTATTGCTTTTCGAGTTTTGAAGCAAGTATACTTGATATAGAAACCCAGTGTCCCAGTAGACCAACCGAAACTAAAATTCAGTGCATTTCATATGAGTTACATATAACATGCTACTGACATAACTGTACACATAAAATCTATACCTAGATATCGTACTTACTGTTTCTTAAAATGTTTCTTTTTATCAATTAGTTCTTTGAAAGTGATTAATATTCATATTCTTACACCTATTTTATTTTAATAATTGATTGATTTCAGTGGGCATATGTCAACGTGTACTCTGCATGTTAGCTACTGTAAAAACATTTTTTTGCACAGTCAGTGCATAGATAAGAAAAATACAATAGAAACCCACCCTATGATTGTTATTTAGGAAAATACATCTAATTTTTCTCAACCTTTTTGTCTGGCTTTAACTTTAATCCAATTATTTATGGACATACTGAACTTAAGTTCAAGTATTGCAGTTCAAAAAGAAAACAACGTTTAGAGAAACACAATTTCGAATACGTACGATTGAAGATAGATTTATTTCTTCCAACAGTCAAGTTTTTCTCTTGAATAAATCCAAGTGAAATAAGAACATTCCTTTTTACATCCGGAACATCGTCAAAGTCACGTAGAGGGGCATCATAAATATTTTATATCCCCACCCCAAACAGCACAGAATCGTTTGGGCACGATCATCACAAAAGACGTTCCGGGACACCATGTTTCTGCTTTCAACATCATCAACCATTGTGACCCAAATCCATCCGAGCCATTTTCCCTATGGAGAGGGGAAAAATTCCCCACTTTCAGGGAAAAGCTGCATCGAAGGTGGAATCAAATTAAATTTTTCAACGTGAGGGAGCAATGCCTCGAGACTTGAGACACAAAACGTCAAAGTAATTTTCGCGTACCCGTAACTAGTTCTTGGATTGAGTGTGACGGGTTCTCTAATGAGTAACTGTCAAAGTTGGGTTGAGAAGTTTTGTTGCTTCATGACGGCGGTTTTGAAAGTGGTCAAAAGAAAGTAATTTATTGGGTGTGTTTTGGAAAGTTAGTAACTTTTGGGACTATTGAATTAGAATGGAAATATATCTTGGTTTGTGTTTTAGGATTTAGATTAGCCATGGCATTTTGTTCGTCTGTGAATTATAAAAATGTCTAAATATATGAAATATATATGAATATAATGTTGAAGAAATCTTTTGTTATTAAAATTCTATGAATGATAATAATTTTATTGACAATTTTAAAACACTTGTACCTCTATTTAAATACATTATTTAAAAACACTATTTTTAATTTTTAATTATTGTAAAAAAATAACTTTCCGTATTTAATTTATATCACCTTAATATACTTAAATTTTTTCAAATAAAATAGGAAATAAAAAATAGCAAAAATTATATCATTTGACACATAAAATAAGGTAAAGTTACTTATAATGAGAAACATTTAAAATTATTAAACATTAATTTAATTATTAAAGTTATTTGATTAGTAATTTATTTATTTTATTTAATTAAAAATATTCAGTTTAATTATTTAAAATATTTTTAGAAAAAAAAAACAGTTGAAAACTTTACAAATATTAAGAATATATTTTTCTTCAATGCTTAAGATCTCAGAAAATCTTGTATAATGCAAAATAATAAATGAAAAAAGACAGAGATAGAGTTTATGTTGTTTGATTAAATTGCTATCTAATTCAAGGACATTATTAACTGACGAAATTTTTTTGGGGGTAGATGATTAAGTAGGGGATTGAGATAAAAAGGTAACTGATAGATAAAAAGTTATAATAGAACTGCGGAAAAAAAAGAGTTTGTGACAGAATTGCGCCATAAATGTCTAAGTCCAAGTCATAAGAGATCTTTCAGAATGTAATATGGTGGAAGAGAATTTCTTCATCATAGATAACGATAGATAAATTATAATTTTATTTCAAAACATCACATTCCTTTGGCTTTTTATTTTAAACAACCACTTACTTCTGTACATTAATTTGTTACATGAGAGCTCAGGTCCAATTGCTCAACATTTAATTCTGTGTATTAATAACCGATGTCAAATTAATTTTTATTATCTATTATTTAGATTTTATTTTCTACATTATAATATTTGTAATAACATGTGGGAACAGATTTTTTTCCACATAGATAACTAGAGAGAAATTATAATTTTATTTAAAAAACATCACATTCCTTTTTTTTTTCTGTCAACAACCAACCAATTAATTATGTACATTAATTTGTTGCAGTAAAGTTCAATTGCTGCACCTTTGATTCTGTGTTATAATAACCAACGTCAAAATAGATTTTATTATCAGAGTATAACATGGTGGAAACAGATTCTCTTCCACATACATAACTATAGAAAGACTATAATTTTATTTCAAAGAGATCACAATACTTTGTCTTTTATTTTAAACAACCAGTTACGAGTTACAACAAATTTACTTTAAACAGATAGTACATTAAATTGTTACAGAAGAGTTCAAGTCCTATTGCTCAACATTTGACTCTGTTATTAATAACCAACGACAAAATAATTTTCATCCCCAAAATAAAGATCATAAACATTAAAATGAAACCCAAACATTAAACTGATTTTTCCCAAACAAATTCAAACATTTATAACACAACTACCGAATGGTCTTAATTTTTCTTGGTTTAATTTCCTCTTCTAAAAATAAAAAATAAAAAAAAAAGATTAAATTATAGGGTCTCGAAATACATTTTACTCTGTGATTCATTTCCTTACATTCGGTTGAAAGGATCTCGGGTGATATTATTTATGGAACTCGAATAATTTTAAAGTAAATGCTGGTTCAATACAGTCAAATGCATCGGACAAATGAAAAAAAGTAAATTAAACAAGTAAAAATAAATAAAAAAAATGCTTCCTCTAGCTGCAACTTGATACTGAGTAATAATTCACGAAATGTTAATTGCGTTTTTGTTCCGGTTTGCGAATAAATAGTGTGGGATTTCGTATTGATAAGTGATGACGCGATTTGTAGCATGGGTTCTCAGACCAGAAGGTGTAAGACTAATATATGAGAGGAAGTGCTTTTATTTTTATTTGTTCAATTTAAGCAAAAGGCAAAGGGATGCATTCGTATTGTTTGAGACATTGAATTAAATTATGCAAATGATTTTATACAATAATTTTATGATGCGTCCTGATTTTATACCAGACCATTAAAGCATGTGGACCGTTGATATGTATCGTACGGCTTATAAATTAATACTTATAAGATATATAAGTTTTATATCTTATAATTTCGATTTATTTTTAAAGCATAAAATGTAATATTTTGAAATATTTCTAGGTTTTGCTAAAGAAAGACAGTTTGTGTGGTTTGATTAATTTGTTATCAATTTATTTTAAAAACGATTTTTTTTTGTTTTTTTCTGAAAGATAAATGGTTTAGTTTTGTCGCTGAAAAATACATATTTTTCAATTTGGGTAAAATTGATTGAATCTACAATTAACGTAGTTTCCGAACCACTATTAAATTATGCTACCACCAGAATCTGGTGCCTTTTAGATGTAGATATTTCGCTTTATCAAGTGTTTTGATAAATGAAGCGATTTTTTTTTTGTTAAATCAAATGTCACAATAAGAAGTACGGCAGAAAATACGTTTATGACACAATTGTCCTATAGATGACGCTCAAGTCTTGAGACATCTACAGAACAGTTCAAGTCCAATTGCTAAACATTTGATACTGTGCATTATTAACTTATGTCAAAATAGTTTTTATTATAATAGTATAACATGGTAGAACCCATTTTCTTCCACCTACATGGCTCTAGAGAAATTATATTTTAATTTCAGAAACATCACATTCCTTTGTAGTTTTATTTAAAACAAACAGTACATTAATTTGTTACAGAAGAGTTCAAGTCCAATTGCTCAACATTTCAATATGTATTAAAAATTAACGTCAAAATAATTTTTATTATTGGAGTATAACATGGTGCAACAGGTTTTTTCTTACATAGATAACAATAGAAGGATTATAATAGTTTTTCAAAACCATCACACTCCTTTGACTTTTTATTTTAAACAACAAGTTACTTGCATACATTAATATGTAACAGAAGAGTTAAAGTCCAATTGCCCAACATTTGACTCTGTGTATTAATAACCAACGTCAAAATAATTTTTATTCCCAAAATAAGGATCATAAAGATTAAAATGAAACCCAAATATTAAACTGATTTTTCCAAAGCAATCCAAACATTTATAACATCACTACCTAATGGTCTTAATTTTTCTTGGTTTAATTTCTTCTTCCAGAAAAAAAAAGAGAAAGATTAAATTATAGAGTCTCGAAATACATTTTACTCCGTGATTCATTTCCTTACATCCGGTCGAAAGGGTTTTGGGTGATATTATTTATGGGACTCGAATAACTTTAAAGCAAATGCCGGTTCAATACAGTCAAATGCATCGGACAAATGAAAAAAGTAAATTAAACAAGTAAAAATAAATAATAAAAAATGCTTCCTCTAGCGGCAACTTGATACTGAGTAATAATTCACGAAAAGTTAATTGCGTTTTTGTTCCGGTTTGTGAATAAATAGTGTGGGATTTCTTATTGATAAGTGATGACGCGATTTGTAGCACGGGTTCTCAGACCAGAAGGTGTAAGATTAATATATGAGAGGAAGTGCTTTTATTTTTATTTGTTCAATTTAAGCAAAAGGCAAAGGGATGTATTTGTATTGTTTGAGATATTGATTTAAATGATGTAAATGATTTATGTTATAATTTTATGATATGTCATGATTTTATGCTAAAATGGTTAGATAACATCCCATTGTAAGCATGTGGTTTATTGATGGGTTTTTTTTCCGGCCTACGTCGTCAGAAGTAAATGATTTAGTTCTAAAGCATAAAGAGTAATATTATGACAGTTTTCTAGATTTTGCTGAAAAAAGACAGAGTTTGTGGCAGATTTCTAGACTTTAAAAAAATTATGATAAAAAAACGTGGCAACTCTTAATGCTTTTCTTAATTATGAAATATAGTAATTCATATAAAATTTATTCTGAAACCAGTAAATAAAATTCTATTCTCTAAATAAAAATTTCAAATTTTAATTTTCAATAATGTTAAAATTAAGTCCGAATTATAAATTCAGAGAAAAAAATAAAATTCCCAATATGTGGAGGAAAAAATGTGTGAACACATGATAATGTGAAGTTCTCTTTCTTTTTTTTTTTTTTAAGTTTTCTTGTTCTGACCATCAAATTACGAATTATAAAGAATAAAGTTTCTGTATCTGTAATAAGAGATTATGTTTAATTTAACTACTACTACTTTATTTAAATACATTCTAATTTCACTTGTATGATTGAAAATATTTAATATAATTTCAAGCAGAATCAACTATATTAATCTTTATTAAATCTGATAAAAATCATTTTTATATAAGATCAGAAAAAATTATTTTAACTTAAATTAAAACTTAATTAAATTTAACTTAATTATTAAAATTATTTTATTATTTAATTATTTTTATTCTTCTATTTGTTATTCAATGGAACAGTTAAGTTGTCCGTTATGATACAAATTGGCTTTAAATATTTAAAAATATTAGTTCATGTTCTTTTTTGGAAATGTAGTTTTATAAATTCCATATGTAAAATATTATAAATATTTGCATGGATTTAAAAATTCTTTTTTTTAAATTTATCTGAATTTTTTTTTATCTGTTTTATTCAGTATTTGGATTGCCTTGCTTATATTTATAAAATCTTTTTAACTTAAAATAAAATATTATTCATACAATATTATTAATACAATACTAAATATGCAATATTTAATAAATGTACAATACTTAAAATACAATGCTATTTTTATAATATAGTTACCAATTTGCGTTAAGAAAGAAAAAAAATCTTGATAAGCCAAAAAAAAATTATTTACAAAAGAATTTTCAAAACAATAAATAATGTCTCAAAATATTAATACAAATTGAATATATTAAAAAATGTAAATTTAATATATGCATGTAATGTAACTTATTAGTACATATATTTCATCATTTCATATTTTATTATTTTATTTTTATAAAATACCCATCAACAAACTCAAAATATTATAATATGAAGTTAAAAAACCTCTGATTTAACTCTAAAACTTAGAAATAAAATGATACATTAAATCCGAAAAACATTTTTCGTCCTTCACCGCAACATCACATGTCGAACGAGCAACCTTCATTTCATACGAAATTGGAAGAAAACGGCAATAAAATTTATTACGCTTTGCCGACCATCCAATAAGACACCAGATTGCAACTGACAATACATTCTTAAAATCTAAATTTTCGAAATGGCTGCATCCCTTCTAGAATCGAAAGTTTCAATATGCTGTCGTCTCATAACTCTCAAAACTAAACGGAAATTCTTCCAAGAATCAAGAAAATGCCACTCACGGTTATAGTCAGCAAGCCGTTGCATACTCTCCAAACCAGAAGAGCATAGCCTCGAACCCCATCATCTGCCATGGACATCTGTTCTAGAAATCGAAGCTTTTGTCTTTTCACCCCCGGTTTATCTCAAGAAATAAAGGCATTTGATATGTATCGCTGACTAAATGTGGCTCGCTGGGTATATGCGGAGACGATTTGCCTAAATTTTCTGCCTCGTTGCTCAGCAACAGATTAGCGAAAGCTGGATTCCATCTTTGTATAAATATGATAACGCGAAAACAGTGCGATGTAAGTTAGCGGAAGTAGATCGTACAGTCTGTTCATAACTGAAAGTTATTTAGAAGTACCTATGCAATTCAGAAAAAAATATTATATAGGAATATAATTAAATGCAATTTTATTTTAAATTAAATGGCGTATTTAGTTTTTTAACAACATCAGGTAAAATGCAAAAATAATAAATAACATTACCCCCCAAAAAAAACTGCCAAATTTTCTAAATGGTTGTATAAATTTAACGAACTTTTTTTTTTATTATTCTATTTTTATCTGTTTTCTTCAAACTTATTTGTAATATCTTGCATAACTTTATAAAATCTTTTTAAATTAAAATACAAGAACAGTATAATTAACAATTTGGGTAAGAGTAAAAAAAAAAAAAAAAAAAAGTCTTTTGATAAACTTAAATTTTTTATTTAAACCATTTTCTACAAAGCAATAAATAATATATGAAAATATAAATATAAATTTTAAAAATTGAAAATATAAATTAAATATAGGGATGGTTTCTTTTTAATACGGTTATTTCATCATTTTACACAACTTCATATTTTTTAGAACACAAAACCGACAACTAAGTATTATATTATAAAGTTACAAATCCTCTGACGTAACTCTCAAACTCAGAAACAAAATGATACATCAAGTTTCAAAATCAATTTCAGTCATTCACCCCAATACTAGTCATCGACGAAAAACTTTCATTTCATTAGAATTGGAACAAAACGGCAAATAAAATTTATTACGCCTTGCGAGCATCCAATAAGTCAACCGATTGCAACTGCCAATCGTTCTTAAAATCTAAATTTCCGAAATGGCTGCACCCTTTCTAGAATCAAAAATTTCAATAAGCTGTCGTCTCATAGCTTTCGAAACTAAACGAGAATTCTTCCAAGAATCAAGAAAATGCCAGTCACGGTTATAGTCAGCAAGCCGTTGCATACTCTCCAAACCCGAAAAGCATAGCCTCCAACCTCATCATCTGCCATGAACATCTGTTCTAGAAATCGAAGCTTTTGTCTTTTCACCCCCGGTTTATCTCAAGAAATAAAGGCATTTGATATGTATCGCTGAGTAAATGCGGCTCACTGGGTATATGCGGAGACGATTTGGCTAAATTTTCTGCCTCGTTGCCTAGCAACAGATTAGCGAAGGCTGGATTCCATCTTCGTATAAATATCATAACAGGAAAACGCTGCGATGTAAGATAGCGGAAGTAGATGGTACTGTCTGTTTATAACTGATGATATTTAAGACATTCTTCTGCAATTTAGAAATAAAAAATTAGATAGGAATTTAATTAAATTAAATTTTATCTCAAATTATTTTATTTTTAATTTATTTGCATTTAGTTTTTTAACATCATGTGGTCTAATGCAAAAATATTAAATATCATAACAAATACACTGTAATGTAAGTTAACGACAGTATTACATGCTTATAACTAAAGTTGTTTAGAAATTTCACTGAAATTTAGAAAAAAAAATAGATAGTTATTTAATTAAATGCAATTTTATTTTAAATTAAATGCTGTATTTAGTGTTATTTAATATTTTTGTATAAATATAAATATATCAAAACACGAAAACACTGCAATGTAAGTTAACGAAAGTAGTGTCTTCCTTATATGCAATTTATAAACAAATGTTTAGATAGGAATTTAATAAAATGTTGTTTTATTTTTAATTATTGTTTCTTTTATATTTATATTTATGCAAAATAAAACGTATCATAAATAGAAAACGCTGCAATGTAAGTTAACGGAAGTAGTTTGTACTATTTGCTTATAACTGTAGTTATTTAAAAATTAGGAAAAAAAGTTTAGATTGGAATTGTCTTCAATGCAATTTTATTTTAAATTAAAAGTTATATTTAGTTTTTAACACCATCACATAAAATGAAAAAAATGGTGTAAAAATAAATATGTATTTTATCATTATTCTAAAATATTTAGCTAAAATTGTAATAAGTATATTTAACGAGTAAATTTGAATTAGTTTTAAAATAAAAGAATAATATAGTTATCAATTTTTAAAAAGAGTAAGACACAGTTTTTATCAATAACAACTTTTTATTTAAAATATTTTATTCCAAACAATAAATGATGCAGCAAATTGTAAATACAAATAGAATAAATTAAAAAATGTAAATTTAACGTATGAACTTAATTTATTTTTATTAGGCATACGTTATTATTTTAACTTCATATCTTTATAAAATACCCATCCAACAACTAATTCAAAACATTATAATATAAAGTTACAAATTCTTTGATGTAACTCTCAAACTCAAAAATAAAATGATACATCAAATCCAAAAATCATTTTTCATCATTCACCACAATACCAGTTGTCGAATGATAAACCTTCATTTCATTCAAAATAGAAGAAAACGGCAATAAAATTTATTACACTTTGCCGAACATCCAATAAGCCACCATATTGCAACTGACAATAATACAATCTTAAAATCTAAATTTCCGAAATGGCTACATCCCTTCCAGAATCGAAAAGTTTCAATACGCTGTCGTCTCATAACTTTCGAAACTAAACGAAAATTCTTCCAAGAATCAAGAAAATGCCAATCACGGTTACAGTCAGCAAGCCGCTGCATACTCTCCAAACCAGAAGAGCATAGTCTCGAACCCCATCATGTGCCATGAACATCTGTTCTAGAAATCGAAGCTTTTGTCTTTCCACCCCCGGTTTATCTCAAGAAATAAAGGCATTTGATATGTATCGCTGAGTAAATACGGCTGGCTGGGTGTACGTGGAGACGATCTGGCTAAATTTTCTGCCTCGTTGCTTAGCAACAGTTTAGCGAAAGTTGGATTCCATCTTCGTATAAGTATCATAACACGAAAACACTGCGATGTAAGTCAGCGGAAGTAGATCGTACTAGATGCTCATAATGAAGTTATTTAGAAATTTCTCTGCAATTTATGAATAAACAATTATATAGGAATTTAATTAAATGCATTTTTTGTCTTAAATTAAATGCTGCCTTTAGTGTTTTAACATCCTCACATCAAATGCAAAAAATAATAAATATTATAACACGACATCACTGCAATTTAAGTTAATTGAAGTTGTTCCTACTGTTTGTTTATAACTGAAGTTATTTAAGAAATTTTCTGAGCAATTTATGAAAACAAAAATTAAATATTAATTTAAGGAAATGTAATTTTATTTTAAATTAAAAACTATATTTAGTTTTTTAACATCATTAGATCAAATGCAAAAATGGTGAACAATAAATATGTAGTTGTATTTATTCTAAAATATTTAACTAAAATTGCAATATGTATATTTAACGCGTAAATTTGATTTAGTGTTAATTATTAATCTTTTTAATTTAAAATACAAGAATAATGTAGTTATCAATTTTTGGAAAGTGTAAAAAGAAGTTTTAATAAATAAAAAAAAAATATTTAAAACATTTTCTTTAAAACAATATGTGATGTATCGAAATATAAGTACAAATTGAATAAATTAAAAAAATGTAAATTTAATACATGAACACAATGTAACTTTTCAATACGGATATTTTACCATTTTATTCAACTTCAAAATTTTCTAGAACAAAAAAAATGACAACTAACTCAAAATATTATAATATAAAGCTCTCAAACTCGGAAATAAAATGATACATCAAATTCCAAAATCATTTTTCGTCATTCACCGCAACACCAGTTGTTGACGAACAACCTTCATTTCACTCGAATTGGAACAAAACGGCAATAAAATTTATTATGTACTTTCCAAGAATCCAATAAGTCATCAGACAGCAATTGGCAATACATTCTTAAAATCTAAATTTCGAAATGGCTTCGTCTCATAACTTTCGAAAGTAAACGAAAATTCTTTCAAGAATCGAGAAAATGCCAATCACAGTTATAGTCAGCAAGCCGTTGCATACTCTCCAAACCAGAAAAGCATAGCCTCGAACCCCCATCATCTGCCATGAACATGTGTTCAAGAAATCGAAGCTTTTGTCTTTTCACCCCCGATTTATCTCAAGAAATAAAGACATTTGAAATGTATCGCTGAGTAAATATGGCTGAATGGGTTTATGCGGAGACGATTTGGCTAAATTTTCTGCCTCGTTGCTTAGCAACAGTTTAGCGAAAGCTGGATTCCATCTTCGTATAAATATCGTAACACGAAAAGACTGCGATGTAAGTTAGCGGAACTAGATGGTACTGTTTGCTTATAATTTAAAGTTATTTAAGAAATTTCTGCACAATTTAGGAAATAAAAGTTTGGACAGAAATTTAATTAAATTAATTTTTATTTTAAATTATTATTAAATTATTTATTTATTTGCATTTAGATTTTTTTTTTTGCACCATTCGGCAAAAAAAAAAAAAAAAAAAAAAAATAATATAATAATATCTGCATTGTAAGTTACCGGAAGTAGATCACACTGTCTGCTTATAACTGTGAAGTTATTTAAGAAATTTCTCTGTAATTTAGAGAAAAAAATGTTTTGGTAGGAATCTAATTAAATGCAATTTTATTTTAAATTAGAAGTTGCATATAGTTGTAAAACACCATCAGGCTAAATGCAAAAATAATAAATTTTATAACACGAAATCATTACAATGTAACTTACGGAAGTAGATCATACTGTCTGTTTATAACTGAATTTATTTAGAAATTTCTTTGCAATTTTTAAATAGATAACTAATTTAAATTTATAATAACTTTTTTTAATCTACTATTTAGAAATTGCAAAAAAATTTCTAATTAAATTCAGCATCCAGTACGAGCTACTTCCGCAAATTTACATTGCAGTGTTTTCGTGTTATGATATTTATACGAAGATGGAATCCTGCTTTTGCTAATCTGTTGCTAAGCAACGAGACATAAAAGTTAGCCAGATCGTCTCCGCATATACCCAGCGAGCCGCATTTACTCAGCGATACATATCAAATGCCTTTATTTCTTGAGATAAACCGGGGGTGAAAAGACAAAAGCTTCGATTTCTAGAACAGATGTTCATGGCAAGTGATGGGGTTCGAGGCTATGCTCTTCTGGTTTGGAGAGTATGCAACCGGCTTGTTGATTATAACCGTGATTGGCATTTCTTGATTCTTGGAAGAATTTTCGTTTAGTTTCGAAAGTTATAAGACGACAGCGTATTGAAACTTTCGATTCTGGAAGGGCTGCAGCCATTTCGGAAATTTAGATTTTAAGAATGTAATGTCAGTTGCAATCTGGTGACTTATTGGATGGTCGGCAAAGTGTAATAAATTTTATTGCCGTTTTGTCCAATTCGAATGAAATGAAGGTTGTTCGTGAACAACTGGCGTTGTGGTGAATGACGAAAAATGGTTTTGGAATTTGATGTATCATTTTATTTCAGAGTTTGAGAGTCAGATCAGAGGATTTGTAACTTTATATTTTATAATATTTTGAGTTAGTTCTTGGATGGTTATTTTATAAAAATATGAAGTTGAATAAAATGATAAAATATCCGCATTAAAATGTTGCATTACATATATGTATGTTAAATTTACATTTTTTTAAATTAATCAATTTGTATTTAGATTTTGTGATATCATTTATTGTTTTGAATAAAATGTTTTGAAAAAAAAAATTGTTTATAAAAACTTTTTCTTATTTTTTTTCAAAACTTGATAACTACATTATTCTTGTATTTTAAATTAGAAAGATTAATATTTAAAACTAAGTCAAATGTACACGTTAAATATAGGATTACAATTTTAGTTAAATATTTTAGAATAAATACAAAAGCATATTTATTATTTGCCATTTTCACATTTGATCTAATGGTGTAAAAAAACTAATTTAATTAAATGCATTTTTATTGTAAATTATTTAGTATTAATGCACCAACAGGTCAAAAGCAAACATGGCGAAAAAGAAATATGTATTTAATCTAAAGTACTTAACTAAACTTGGAGAAAATATATTTAACTTGTGTAAATTTGATCTATTTTAATGATTATATTTTTTTAAAAACTTTTCATTGTATCATTTGATTGAAAAGAGAGAAAACACACACACGCACTTATATATGTATATAAGGAATTTCAAAATTGTAATAATTAATTATGTATAATGGTGAAATGGTACAATTTAATTATTCAACAATATTTAAATAGTATAATTAATACGTCTCATTTGAATTGGATCATATTACCGAAGTTTTACCGTAGAAAATTTGAAATTTACAGATTTAACATTCTTAGTTTGTAAAAAGGCTAAATTCTTAATTAAAGATATTTTATTTAAATTTGGAGTTTATTTAAAAGATGGCATACCCGAATGTATAATATATATATATATATATATATATATGAAAATTTATTTCTAAATTTTGCTAATTAATTATGCATAATAGTGCGATGGTGCATTTTAATTATGGAACAATATTTAAATATTATAATTAATACGTCTTATTTTAATTGGACTATATCTCAAAATTCTTTTCTAAATTTGTAAAAAGCATAAACTTTTTAGAGAGACTTATTTACATTTTAAGTTCATAATTATCATCTAGTGTTTCACAAAGTAATCCCTAAGAGTTAAAAAGTATAAGTTAAAATTATATATATTTTTTAAATTATATTATATACTTTCGGACTCAGATGAAATAAGAATTATTAGTTTTTAAAATAACTTAACAAAAATAATTGTACATGAATAAAAATGTTATACGAATTTTCATACTTATATACATATTACAATTTCTGATATATCAATTAAAATGTAATAGTGAAAATGATCAAATGGATTTTTAGAATTTCAAACTTATTTCCAATGAAGAAAAAAAAAAAAACAATTCGTAAGAAAAATTTAAATAATTAAAATAATTAAAATTAAGCTTTATTTATTTCATTTAATGAATTCGCTCATCAAAATGCATTTTTTTATGTAATTAATATTTTCGAAATCAAATTTGTAATTTTTTTTAAAGAAAATAATAAATCAAATTGTAAAAGTAAGTTAAAGTTATTTTTTCGTTTTTAATTGCTTACTCACTAAATTATTTTGTCCAAAATTACAAAGGACCAGCTATTTATTAAAACAAAGTAACAACGTGTATTAATTATTTAGAAATACAAAGATATGAAGAATATGTTGAATAAGTAATTAAAACTTCGACAACGCAGTAAATTACAATTCATAATGAACAATTTTACTAATCATTTTGGAAATGGTGAAAGTAAATAACCTGTCAACATTCAGGAAAATTTAAAAGTTGTAACTAATTAATCAAAACATAATTACTGCAATTTTTGAACCAAGCAATTTTTAAGGTTATCTGAGAATAATGCTTATCTTTCAAGTAAATGATCTGTAAAAGCATTTTCTGGTAAAGAAAATTATATTTTTATGTTTGAACTATTGCATACAATTGCCATATAACCAATAAGGATTGTTAAATATTTTTAAATAACGAAATTAAATTAAGCAAACACACAAAAGTAATAATTTTATTTAAGTAACTAGAGTCAATAGATAAATCTTCATAAAAACATTTAAGTATTTCTGGCAATCAAATATTACGTAGAAAAAAAAAATATTTGTTTATAAATATAAATAGTTCTAAAATGTAAACTAAAATATTTATACCAGTCGAGTGTTTGTTGCCAGTTTTTGTTTTATAAAAACCGAACACCTGTGTTATGAAAGAAACAAAAAACGAAAATATCCTTTTGTTGGTCACGGATTTTTCAATGAAGCTTTACAATATCATCTGACACATTTTGTTTTCGTCCTCTTTTTGTGGATTTTTAGATTAAAGCGGCAAAAATAGGTGCTAATAATATAAAATATAATAATCTGAATAAAACTAAATAAATAACTTGAAATATGTTGAAAACAATTTTGTGGTAAAATAAAGCAATGATACAGAGCCTTTTGTGTGAAATGTATAAACTATAGGATGAGTTATTTTTTAATTTTCAATTTTTAATTAACTTAATAAATTTGAAAGCAAAATAGCTTCTAAATATGCTTTGTCTACCCCATTTAAAATGTACGAGCTGGTACATAAATATATTCTGGCTCTCAGTTCTCCAAGTTTCGGATTCGAGTTCCAGCAGTGCCACATATGTTTGTAGTGATTCGAAATTCACTTTAAACTGAAGGTCCATGTAAAATATGACTGTAGAGAGTTCGGCTGACAATCCGTATCCCCAAAAAAGTATCTCCGGCCTCAAATTCTGCCAGTAGACGTAAGGCCTTGCCCCACTGTGGAGCCGTTGCACATACATATACACTCAAGAGCCAAAACAGTATGACCACCCCTACATTTTGGAATGAACTCGCCTGGATAACGTGGAAGGCACGTGATCAGGTGGAAGTGGTATTTAACTGGTATTAAGCGGTGGTATTAATCCATGCCAAGGCGGGTTGAAGCTGTGTTGCGCACCAAATGTGGGCGAACTCGTTATTGACAGGTGGTCATAATGTTTTGGCTCTTGAGTGTGTGTGTATATATATATATATATAATGAATACAATGTGTCTTTAAATTTAAAAAAATATATAATTCATTATATCACATCAGAGGACATGCTTATTAGAGGGCGACATTTAAAATTTTATACAGTCAACATGCACAGCTATCCCCCTATTTGTAGGAAAGATAGGTTCCTTAGAAAACAGTGTATATCGAAATCGTATGTTTTTATACGTGAAACGTTATAAATCGAAAACAAAATAAAATCAACAAATTCCGTCATTATTTCAACATAAAATAAAACTAAGTATTTTTTCATAAATCGTTATTTGCAATTGCATTATTGTTAACTGGAATCCTCTTTTGAATGGTACCTTATCATTAATGCTTTTTCCTTATCTTCCATTTCAACACATTTTAAGTATGCAGCTGTGCTCATACTAGTAGAAAATCCAGCTGCTATATTTTTCTAATGCAGTCATCATTTTTTTTTTTTGCATTATCTTTATTGTAGATTCATTCATGGAATAAAATTTAATAACAACTGTTACTATTTCTCCATTGTGTGGACGATCAAATATTTTAATTTTGTTTTTTAAAGATATAACTTTCCTTTAGATTGTTTTTTTTTATCTTTTGTCGTGTAAATTAATTTTAAATAAAGAATAAAAATTTTAATAAAGTTATTAAAATGGTACAAAAACTATAATTTTTTTTCTATAATTAAAAATATAATTTGAAAAGTTAAAACTATAATTGTAAATATGAAGTTTTACATAATGATGTGCATCTCCCTAATGTGTAATATTTACTGCACTAACTTACATGAACAGAAAATTTAATTACACACGCAAAAGGGGAAATCCCCATATTTAAATTACGATAAATGGAGTTCTGAATAAAATGGATTAAAAAATGACAAATGTAAGTAAGTGCCAATGTTACGCATTATTATTTTTGTTTTTTAATGATTTATTTATTTTTTTCGTTTACTTATTTATCATTCTATTTTTATTTTATTTATTTAATTTGTGTTTCGTTACTTATTTTAAATTCCATATTTAAAAAAAAAACGCGTAAAAATGAAATCGTGTAAAAAAAGTGCCGTATAAATCGGGGGATAGGTACATTTCGTAGTAATTTTTTTAACCACGTTTTCTAATTCTCGAGCAAAAATATATATTTGCCCATAATCTTAATACCTTAACTTAAATATAAAATTATGTCCCACATATAGTTTCTGGATATTTTAATATCTGATTAAACTTTCAATTCCTCATCGAAATAAAACCATTCTTAACCCTTTGTATGAAATATATAAATTAGAAGATGAGTAATTTATTAAATGAAGCAATAATTATGAATTGCGGATTATTCAAGTAAGACGACTACTCATTAAAATGTAAATGAATTAACATTTTCTCAGATAGCAATTGTTAACTTTGTCCATTTCATCAATTACCATTTATTCTATTCAAACTGCCTGGATTAAAGCCAGGAGAATTTAAAATGTGAATAATTATTTCTTCTAGCTCAGCTTGCAATATTTTATACTGGTTAAATAATACTTTTTTTAATGCCTTTTTTGTTGCAAAAGGCAATTTTGATGTTTTTTCATCAACTCAAATATTCAGGAATTCTCGTTTTCTAATATCACTATGTATATGATTTCAAAAATATTTAATAAAATATTTTGTACTCTTTAAAAAAAAAAATTGTAATTTTACAAAAAATAATAATAATCTTATTGATAATTACTGTATTTTTAAAGGAAGCATTCTTATGCTACTAGTGTTAGAAATAATTAGAATTATAATATTAATGTCAATATATACAATGAAATAAATGCTAATATTTAATCAAAATATTAATTTTTAAAATAATTAAAAATTATTCGAATAAAAGGTACTTACGCATTAACGGTACCTTGGCGACAGTTGCGCCAATAAAGAGCTCACGCGCCAACCGCAGCTACAGATTTGGCGGTTTTTAAGTGGTGCCAATCTACACTTAAAATTTTTGTTCCAAATAATAAAATATATAAAATATTTCATTTAAAATCAAAACGCTTTCAAAAAATTTTTGTTCCAAATAATAAAATATATAAAACACTTCATTTAAAATCAAAACGCTTTCAAAATTCAAAACACTTTCATCAATTTCCAGAATGCAATCTGTTCCACCTACCTTCTTTTTTGGTTTATTCTCCATATCCAAGACACATAATTCACGCATGTAATTGTTCCAATCTATAACCGTTTTAACCGATAAATCAAGTTGCTTTTCACAAAATTTAATCGACGTCAACTCCTCGCACCAGCAGTATATGAATCTCAAAGCTGTACAAAATGGAATTCTGCTTCCCTCAAACCAGTTGTCTTTTCTAAGTCCCACATGATAAGCACACTGACTGAAATTGCATTTCCAAAACTTACGTTGACCAAAATAAAGTTTCATGTCATGGGAATTGGGACATTTTCGTTGTTTGGGGAAAATATTTCGCTCCTGAAAAAATAAAATTGCATCTTGTTCTGTTTCTGGCAAATCCCAAATACGCATTTTCGTAGCACTACAAAATGGCGTCAAAACTCAGCAAATCTGCAGCTGTTATATTGGCGCCACTTAAAAACCGTCAAAACACGCCAAATCTGTAGCTGTTTGATTGGCGGCACTTAAAAACCGCCAAGTCTGTCGCCAAGGTACCGTTAATACGTAAGTACCGAATAAAAATTAATCAAATGTAATTTCCTGTTGCATTAACTGTTAGTTTTAATTAATATAGTTCAAACATTGTTTATTTTAACAGGTGTAGTTTTATAAGAAAAAAAATTGTATTACAACTGTTAAAATATAAAAAAAAAAAACATTTTAGAATTCCGTTTCTCTAAAAAAAAAAATACATGACATTAAATCTAGTAATTTTAGGAAGTAATATAAGTCACCAAGAAATGTTGCATCATAATATATAAGAAGGCAGTACATGACACGAAGTTGAGTATCTTTTGGAAGCAATATGAACAACCAAGAAATATTGCATCGAAAATAAAAAGATGCAATAAATAACTTGAAATCGAGTATCTTTTTCAGCTATAATGAGCTACCAAGAAACATTGCATATAAATAAATAAAAATTCAATACATGACACATCGTTTTTTAAGGCAATATGAGCAACCAAGTTATGTTGCATCAAGATATATAAAGATACAATACATGATATGAATTTGAGTATCTTTTAGAGGTAATGTGAGCAACCAAGAAAAATTGCATCAAAACATATAAAGAGCAATACATGACATAAAATCCAGTATCTTTTGGTGTTAATATGAGAAAGAAAGAAATATTGCTACAAAACATATAAAGATGCAATACATGACATGAAATCTAGTATCTTTTGAATCTAGCAACCAAGAAAAACTGCACCAAAACATAAAACGATGCAATGCATGACATGAAATCATAAATATTTTGGAGGTAATATGAGCAACCAAGAATTGCAAAAGTATAAAGATGCAATACATGACATGAAATCTAGTATCTTTTGAAAGCAATATGAGCAACCAAGAAATACTGCATCAAAACATAAAACGATGCAATGCATGACATGGAATCATAAATATTTTGGAGGTAATATGAGCAACCAAGAATTGCAAAAATATAAAGATGCAATACATGACATGAAATCTAGTATCTTTTGAATCTAGCAACCAAGAAAAACTGCACCAAAACATAAAACGATGCAATGCATGACATGAAATCATAAATATTTTGGAGGTAATATGAGCAACCAAGAATTGCAAAAGTATAAAGATGCAATACATGACATGAAATCTAGTATCTTTTGAATGCAATATGAGCAACCAAGAAATACTGCATCAAAACATAAAACGATGCAATGCATGACATGGAATCATAAATATTTTGGAGGTAATATGAGCAACCAAGAATTGCAAAAATATAAAGATGCAATACATGACATGAAATCTAGTATCTTTTGAATGCAATATGAGCAACCAAGAAATACTGCATCAAAACATAAAACGATGCAATGCATGACATGAAATCATAAATATTTTGGAGGTAATATGAGCAACCAAGAATTGCAAAAGTATAAAGATGCAATACATGACATGAAATCTAGTATCTTTTGAATGCAATATGAGCAACCAAGAAATACTGCACCAAAACATAAAACGATGCAATGCATGACATGAAATCATAAATATTTTGGAGGTAATATGAGCAACCAAGAATTGCAAAAATATAAAGATGCAATACATGACATGAAATCTAGTATCTTTTGAATGTAATATGAGCAACCAAGAAATACTGCATCAAAACATAAAACGATGCAATGCATGACATGAAATCATAAATATTTTGGAGGTAATATGAGCAACCAAGAATTGCAAAAATATAAAGATGCAATACATGACATAAAATAAAGTATCTTTTGTAGGTAATATGAGCAACCAAGAAACATTACATTAAAATATATAGAGGTGCAAAACATGACATAAAATTGTAAATATTTTGGCGGTAATATGAGAAACCAAGGGGTATTGTATCAAAACATATAAATATGTTTTAGTTGCATCTTATACGATTTTGTCCGCTATTTAGCAGACATGTATTATGAAGAACTTCCTTAAATATTTTTAGCAAAAATTATTTAGCAATTATGCATGTATAATAAAATTGTTCTCCATCTAGTAAAGTAGCTTGATTTTTTCGAATAAATGGAACATTATTTTAAGAATTGCATTGAAATTTAAAAATAAATTGTTCAGCTTCTAGCAGTAAAAATAGAAGTTATTTAGAAATAACCCTAGATGTAAAAACACTACTTTTATATAAATTAATATCGCATGTTGTGTTTTAATATTCAACTCAATTTCGAAATCTTCTAAAGCTTTTTAAAATAAAACATTGCAAAATCCTATTACTAATAGATTTTCTTTTCCGATATTGAGAAATATTCCTGGATATTGAAATTTCAAAAAAAACAACAACAATAAAACAAACATACGATCTAGATTAAATTGTCTTTCCAAAAGTATTTTACATCTAACAATTTTTTTTTATAAATCTCCAAAAATAATAACAGCGTTATTTCCCAGTAACAAATAGAATATTAAATAAATTTTTCTAGGAAAACAGCGTATTTGTCTGAATTTATAACTGAATTTATTCACTTAATATGCATATATCCTGATTTTTGATTGTTTGTGACGTAGTAGAGAAATATTCAAATGCAGTTTGTAATCTGCTATTTTTTGTTCTCTGTCTTTCTAAAACAAATATTACATAACAAGATTTCGAAATGACTTTTGATGGAGAAATTCGTTATTAACTTTTATTTTCCAGAAATAAATATATTTCTTTTTTTTTATTCGGCCAACTCTAATTCTACACAATATATATAATCTATTTTAAAAATAAATATTTTTGTTTCGATTGTATTAGCTTAATATCAACTTGCATTTCTCATTTTATACGAAATTATTTCGTAAATTTCGTTTATAAATCATGAAATGTTTTTGGATATTTTTGTAAACGTTATTTATAAAATGATGCATATGAAAACTTTTAAATGGCTTATACTGTTTCTTAAAATTTAAATAATTTACATTTTTTACCATTTAATAAACTAGACGGTTTTTATACTTTTTTATAGCTCTTCAACAACCATATTTTATACTTACAGATTTAGAAAATATTATTATTATTGAAAGTTCAATATATGGTGATGTGTTGAAACGAATGGAAAAATATATTCTTCAATATAAAATGCCTTAATATAATTTATTTCATAGAGTTAACATATTTGTTAAATATCTGTCTCAATTTTGTTAAAATTAAATTATTATTGTTATTAAGTAAATAAATTTCACAAAGATAATCATTCAATTAAACTAATTTAACTAAATTTACAACAAATGTCTTACCTACGATTCTGTTTTGCATTAGATTTCTACCAAAACATTACTTACTTTTTAAATTCATTAATTTTTTTTTAAAATCCTAAAAATATATTAATAAATATTTAAAGCTTTGAAACCAGTCTCTACTTTTAGTTATTTACATAGGGATTCCCTTTGAAGTTTTACGGTAATTGTAAATAAGATGTAATAAGTAATAACGGCTTTTTTTATCTTATATTCAAGATAAATGTATCCAAAAATTACTATTATTAAAAGTAATAATGATTAAATTATTTTATTTATTACGTTATTATAATTGTTGTAATTTATTATTATTATTGAAATTTATTATTTTTATTTTATTAATATAATTAAAGTGGATTAATACACATATTAAAGATAATTAGTACTTAAAAAATTACTTTTATTAAAACTAATTTTCATTAGATTACTTTTATATATATAATTTATTAATTTATTTTAATATGTAGTATTTTAATATTTTATTTTATCTAAATGTAGTTGTTACATCCAAAAAAATTATTTTCAAATCCAAATTTTACATTAATTCTTATATGCAATATAAATGTTGTATTGAATAAATTGCTTTTAATAATTCGACATTTGGTTAGAAAACTCATATCCAAGGTAAATACACTTAATAATTCGATTATAGAAATAAAAAAAAAAAGCCAATATTGCACAAATGTTAGAAAATACTTTTAAATAATCACTCATTTTGTGATTATTTAAAATTATTACTCATTTTGTGATTATTTTATCATTTCAAATGCTCACTCATTTATTTTTTGCTTTATATTTCGTTTACTTTCCATTATTGATAATCAGTAAAGAACACTTAAGCGTCTAACATAAAAATTTTAAGTAAGCTTAAATGTACAAAGGAGTCTCTTGGTTTTTTTATAAAAAATAATGTTGATGATGTGTTTCAGCTGTTTCATAATCTATTTTTAAAACTGCTAAAAGGAGCTTAAATAACAGTGAAGACGATCAAGAAATGAGCTAAATCTATAAATTAACGATTTTAAAAAAAGTACGTCTCACTTTGAAAAGGATTCATTTCAAAATTGCGTAAAAGATATATTTCGCGATCCGTTTAATGTATTAAAGCAGTGATCCATTAAAAGACGGTGATAGAATTTTTAATTATTCGCTTTTGAAGGTATTAAAAATTTAGTAGAATTACCATTTAAAAAAAGAGAAAAATTAAACATTTAGTGCCTTCTGTGTGCTATGTCTTAATTAATTTCTGAATTCGCTTATTCAAGAAAATTTTCATTATACTTAAAACATCATACCGTGGAAAATACCATGAATTTTTTCTCAAAAATGTGATTTTTACAAGGAAAATAAAGTTTTATTATTTTTTTGTGTTGAAAAATGTTCATTTTCAAAAATATGTACTTATAATTTCTGGCTTAATTGACGGGATTAAAAATTCCTATTTTGATCTGAATTTGAAAATAAGATGTAATAAGGAATAATCACTCTTTTCATCTTTAGCTTTGATTTAAAATGTCTATATACGTTTATACATATATATATATATATATATCAATTTAAACCGTTTGAAAACAGAAAATTAGATTAAGTGTTATAAGTTAGATAACTTTCATGTAATTGTAAATGACATAAAACGATATAAACGTATATAACACTAATATAAACAATATAAATAACAGTATAATTGTAAATAAGATGTAATAAGGAATAACCACTTTTTTCATCTGGAATCTTCATATAAAATGTTTATATATTAAAAGTTTCCTTTGAACGTTTGCTTCAATTTAAACTATTTAAAAGCAGAAAATTAGATTATTGTTATAAATTATATAATTGCAAATTATATATATATATATATATATATAATGATTTTGCCGGCCACTTTGGAAATGCATCCTAACTCCGGTTCTGCATTTATAATTATATATTCTCGTATTAGACCCACTATAGACATTTTTTGTAGTGAAAAATTGAAACATAATGAGTTATTATTATTGTGTTTACTATTATTTTCATGTAAACATAAAAAATATAATAACAATGATACTAAATGCACATTGTAAAGAAATATATAACGCTAAAAATGAAATTTAAAAAAATTTTAACTATCAACGAAATAAAAAATGAAATATTTAAAAAAATATTTATTTTGTTCGTGCGATATTTGTTTCTCCACTCTTTCACTTACCTTTTGCAAATCTCTCCCAATTTGGGTGTTACATCTTAGCTTCCGTTATATGTTTGAGCGTGTTTTGTGTTTGGTCAATTTCATTTTAGAAAAAAAAAAAAAAACGATTCGTAGGTGTAAGTTGAACCAAAAGCACTAACAACTTTGTGTGCTCGAATTCTCTATTTGGATTATATGGATGAGCGCATAATGTATTTTTTTAATGCATTGGCTTTCACTACTTTGGCCATTATAAAATAAATATATTTTGTAAAAGTGTGAGCAATTGAACGGGCCGGAAAAAAGGTTCAAGGCGGACAGCGGGTTGGCCACTCCTGATTTGCTTCAATTTAAATTGTTTAAAAGCAGACAATTCGATTAATTGTTACTTAATTATAAGTAATCTATAAGAAGTTATAATTGGTAGTTAATATATACCAATATCTAACTACCAATTATAACTTGTTATAATAAAAATATTGTTATTATCAATAAACAATATATATTCCATTGTATAAAAATATTGTTAATATAAACAATATTGTTATATATTGTTAATTGTTATGCAGCTAGTGATTATCAACAACTTTTATAAGTAGTTAAACTATTATTGAAAAAATTTGATCATGAAAATATAGCACAACCAATTCACTATAAAATAATATTATTTTATTTATATTTGCCTTGCAATATTAGCTTTTTTTTTATCATAAGTTGCAATCGCTTATGTAAAATAATCCGTGTTTCTTACATACGAAAATTTGCAGCGAATAGTTTCTTTATGCTACGAAAATTGAATGCAACGAGATTGATAATATGATAAAAAAGAAGCAAATAAAATTATTCCAAGAATGCCTAAGCGAGAAATTAAAAAAAAAAATCAGCACCGATACCCTTGTATCATCCTTGTTCAAACGGACAAATTCTTCGCTCCATCTGATTTATTCCAATCTATTTCTTTGCCTAAGGGCATAAATAAGAAATGCGCATTTGAAATCGTGTATAAATTTCTTTTTTAAAAATAAATTGATTCTGTGAGAATAGAATAGCATTAAATTTTAAGCCTTTTGAATTCACTGAATTTGACATTTTGGTAATGGAGACGATATTTATCACAAAATATCTTCAAACTAATAATAAAGTCATCAAATCTTTAAAATTATGCGAATTTATGCAGTGCGAAATGTTAAAAAATGAGGTAAATGGCAATAACATAAAAATAAGAATATGCAAAACTAAAGAGCAGGTTTATTAAATTCATATATTATCAAAAATACAAAGTGTATCAAAAAAAAAAAAAAAAATTGTTATGAAAATAAAATGGTATGATTCCACTGGCCCTATAGTTAAATCATAAAATTTAAAATTTAATGTACGAACAAAACGAATAACAGCAATCTTAAAATAATAAAATAACTATAGAATATAAAACAAAATAGATAAAATAGAATAGAAACAAACAATAACAAACAAAAATAGAATAGAAACAAACAATAACAAACAAAAATAGAATACCAAACGATTTTATTTTCTTGAAAATCTCGTTTTCACTTTGAAATAAAATGGTCTTTGCTTTCATCAGACGATATTTTAGCACAATTTTACGTAATATAATTATTTAATTATATAATTTTTTTCTCGTAAAAGAAAATTAATTAAAAAATTATGTATAAAAAAGCTCGTGAAATGAATTTAAATAAATATTATGTATAACAATATAAATACGAATAATAATATAATATATATATACTATATATACGAATTAAGAATATAAATACAATATATAAGAAAAGAATATAATTGTAATATAATTGTTTATAATTTTAAACAAGTTTATATTTATAAACAAGGTTGATATTTATATATGAAATGTTTCCGTTCAAGGTTTGCTACAAATTAAACTGTTTAATCACAGAAAAATAGATTTACTAAATTATATAATTGTAATTGTCAATAATATATAACAATATATAAAAAATAAGATAATTATTATATAACTGTTGGTAATTGTAAATAAGATGTAATGAGGATTAACAACTCTTTTTATCTAGAGCCTTGATAAAAAAATATTTATTTATAAAGTGTTACTTTCAAGATTTGCTTCTATTTAAACTGTTTAAAAGCAAAAAATTTCAACAATTGTTATGCGTTAGATAATCGATATAAAATTATAAATAATATATAATATAAATATATATAACAATATAAACAATATATATAATATAATTCAATATATATAATAATTTAATACAATATATATAATATAACTGTTGATAATTGTTAATATTTTTAAGTAGATAACTTATTATTTTGAAAAATTGATCATTAAGATATGTCACAAACATTTTACTATAAAATATTTTCTTTTATTTACAGTTGCAGTTGCAATATTTGAATAAAGCTTAATTATCATATGTTGTAATCACATATGTAAAATAGACCGTGTTTCCTATGAAATAAAATTTCCATGGAATATATTCCTTTATACTACGATAATTTAATGCTACGAGATTTATAATACGATAAAAAAAAGTAAATAAAATTATTCAAGGAATACATAAGCGAAAAAAAATAATCAGCACCGTTACACTTGTATCATCCTCTTTCAAACGAACAAATTCTTAGCTCCTCATTTTTTCCAATCTATTTCTTTGCCTAAGGATATAAATAAGAAGTGCGCATTTGAAATCGTGTATAAATTTCTCTTTAAAAAATAAATTGAGTCTGCGAGAATAGAATAGCATTAAAACATGCAGCACTTTCAATTCACTGAATTCGAAATCTCGGTATTGAAGATGATATTAATCACAAAATATCTTCAAATTACTAATACAGTCATCATTTCTAAAATTATGCGAATTTATGTGGTACGGAATTTTAAAACGGGGTTGAATTGGGAATATCATAAAAATAAAAATATAAATAACTAAAAGAAACAGGTTTATTAAACTCAAATATATTTTTAAAAAACGGTATGAAAAAAAAGAAATTAAAATATCATCTGCTAGCCCTACAGTTACCCTATAAAGTTTAAAATTTAATGCAAGAACAAAACTCATAAAAGTAATTTTAAAAACAATACAAAGCAAAATAGAAACAAATAAGCAATAAACAAGCAATATAAGAAAAAACAATTTTTAAGTCAATTCCTACTTTTTATTTTCACTCTATTGCAGAAAATCCTTTATAAATAATTTTCATTCATTTTTTTGAGTTTATCCGGCGCCATCTATTGGTAAATATACGCAACTTAAATCTACAAAAAAACTAAAATTAATTAATTGCATTTAATTAATGAATTAATATTAGAAAAAACTGTATTAACATCCAGCGTCATCCACTACAAGTTCAAAAAAAAATGTATTTGAACTTGAGTGGATGAATAAAAAGTATTTTATGAACGATTTAAAATTTGAACAAGATATATATAGAGAGAGTGTGAGCTAATAGAAGGAATTGAAAAAAAAATAGATTTCCAAACGATTTTCTATCCTTGGAAACATCCTATTTTCGCTTTGAAATAAAATTGTCTTTGCTTTCACCAAACGATCTTTTAGAGCAATTTTACGCAATTTAGTTATTTAAATATATAATTAATATCTCGTGAAATAAATTTAAATAATTATTATGTATAAAATATGTCGTGAAATGAATTTAAATAATTATTATGTATGAAGTAAGCCATGAAATAAATTTAAATAAATATTATTTATAAAACGCTTGTGAAATAAATTTAAAATAATCCATAGCTCGTGAAAATATTTAAAAAAATTAAGCAATAAAAAAAAGAAAAGCAAAAATATGATAAGCATCAAAAGTTTTCTTTTAAACCGCTGTATTTTTACATGTTACAATCAGTGATTATGGCCTACGGACTGCATTAGCCTATGTAACCCAGCAGTAACGCTTCAATATCAGATTACTTACAATACACTTTGCAAATAATAATAATAAAACTTGGAAACTATTAATGTCTACTTCTATAAAAAGAACTTAAAAATAAATGCTATACAATAATTGTGTTCAAAATTATATTGGTATATGAAAATATTCCAATATAAAATTTCAAAATTATATTCAAATATTTCAAAATTATATTGGTATATGAAAATAATTTAAATTAGTAAAATCTATATTGGTATATGAAAATAATTTAAATTAGTAAAATCTATATTGGTATATGAAAGATTGGATATATAAGAGTACTTCAAAAGTTAAAATATTTTTTAAAATTCAGATGAAAATACAAATTTAAAAGCATTGTACATTGAAGTACAATGTAGATTATATCCACTTACTGCAGATATCAGAAATGTTCTTTTTGTCTAAAAAGGATGCACAAAAAATGATTGAACATAAAAAATTTAACATCCATTGAACAATACAGCATTTTTAGTGCATTGATATCGTTAAAAAAAAGTTTTAATTAAAGAATAAAATAGCGAAAAAATGCTATGCAATGTAATATTTTGAAAATTAATTTTAAATTCTTTTAATTTACTAGAATGAATCAAACAGCCATTTATAAATAGTTGTTAAAAATAAAAGTAAATAAATAAATTTAATGAATGTTTTAAATTAAAATAATTACAATTATAAACATAATATTAAATACATTACAAAATGTTAACTAAATTAATCTCATTAAAAAAAGTTACGAAAATATTATGTTAACTAAAAGTAAAAAAAAATGACCGATACTAGATGAAATAGAAGAAAAATCGTTTGAAAATATTAAAAGTAATTTAATTAAAATAAAGGCAATTATAATCATATAGAGAGTTTTTGAATACCGTGTTTTGGACGACCGTTAGCTTTTTCTCCCTAGCGCGCATGCTCACAGGGAACATTATTACAGATACGCATGCGCAATTTCCTATGAGCATGCGCGCTACTGAGAAAAAGCTAACGGACGTCCAGAATACGGTATGCAAAAACTCTCTATTAAATGCGTTACAAAACGTTAAATTAATATATATTTAGAAAAAAAATTAGGAAAATATTTAGTTAAATAAAAGTAAAAAAAAAATGAAAGATACTAGATGAAATAGAAGAAAATTCCTTTTAAGTTTACTAGATTTAATCAAATATCAATTTATAAATAGTTGTTAAAAATAAAAGTAAATAAATATATTTAATGAATGTTTTAAATTAAAATAATTACAATTAAAAACATAATATTAAATGCATTACAAAATGTTACATTAATTAATCTCAATAAAAAAAAATTAGGAAAATATTATGTTAAATGAAAGTAAAAAATTTGATCGATAATAGATGAAATAGAAGAAAAATCGTTTGAAAATAACAGATAGTAATTTATTTAAAATAAATGCAGTTATAATCATAATATTAAATGCGTTACAAAACGTTAAATTAATATATATTTAGAAAAATTTAGAAAGATATTCCGTTAAATGAAAGTAAAAAAAAAAGAAAGATACTAGATGAAATAGAAGAAAAGTCCTTTTGATTTTACTAGAATTAATCAAATAGTTGTTTAAAATAAGAAAAAAAATTAATGAATGTTTTAAATTAAAATAATAACTATTATAAACATAATATTAAATGCATTACAAAATGTTATATTAATTAATCTCAATAAAAAAAAATTAGGAAAATATTATGTTAAATGAAAGTAAAAAATTTGATCGATAATAGATGAAATAGAAGAAAAATCGTCTGAAAATAAAAGATAGTACATTAATTAAAATAAATGCAATTATAATCATAATATTAAAAGCCTTACAAAACATTAAATTAATATATATTTAGAAAAATTTAGAAATATATTCCGTTAAATGAAAGTAAAAAAAAATAAGAGTACTAGATGAAATAGAAGAAAAGTCCTTTTAATTTTACTAGAATTAATCAAATAGTTGTTTAAAATAAGAAAAAAAAAGTAAATTTAATGGATGTTTTAAATTAAAACAATAACAATTATAAACATAATATTAAATGCATTACAAAATGTTACATTAATTAATCTCATTTAAAAAAAATTAGGAAAATATTACGTTAAATGAAAGTAAAAAATTTGATCGATAATAGATGAAATAGAAGAAAAATCGTCTGAAAATAAAAGATAGTAATTTAATTAAAATAAATGCAATTATAATCATAATATTAAATGCGTTACAAAACGTTAAATTAATTAATCTTATTTAAAAAAATTAGGAAAATATTATGTTAAATGAAAGTAAAAAATTTGATCGATAATAGATGAAATAGAAGAAAAATCGTCTGAAAATAAAAGACAGTAATTTAATTAAAATAAATGCAATTATAATCATAATATTAAATGCGTTACAAAACGTTAAATTAATATACATTTTGAAAAATTTAGAAAGATATTCCGTTAAATGAAAGTAAAAAAAAAAAAAAAAGATACTAGATGAAATAGAAGAAAAATCCTTTTAATTTTACTAGAATTAATCAAATAGTTGTTTAAAATAAGAAAAAAAAAATTTAATGAATGTTTTAAATTAAAATAATAACAATTATAAACATAATATTAAATACATTACAAAATGTTAAATTAAATAATCTCATTTTAAAACAATTTGGAAAATATTGAGTTAAATGAAAGTAAAAAAAATGATCGATAATAGATGATATAGAAGAAAAATCGTTTGAAAATAAAAGATAGTAATTTAATTAAAATAAATGCAATTATAATCATAATATTAAATGCGTTACAAAACGTTAAATTAAAGTATATTTAGAAAAATTTAGAAAGGTATTCCGTTAAATGAAAGTAAAAAAAAAAGAAAGATATTAGATGAAATAGAAGAAAAATCCTTTTAATTTTACTAGAATTAATCAAATAGTTGTTTAAAATAAGAAAAAAAAAATTTAATGAATGTTTTAAATTAAAATAATAACAATTATAAACATACTATTAAATACATTACAAAATGTTAAATTAAATAATCTCATTTTAAAAAAATTAGGAAAATATTATGTTAAATGAAAGTAAAAAATTTGATCGATAATAGATGAAATAGAAGAAAAATCGTTTGAAAATAAAAGATAGTAATTTAATTAAAATAAATGCAGTTATAATCATAATATTAAATGCGGAACAAAACGTTAAATTAATATATATTTTGAAAAATTTACGGTAAATATTCGTTAAATTAATTAAATGAAAGTAAAAAATTCCGTTAAAAAAAAAAAAAAAATTGAACGATAATAAATGAAATGAAAGAAAGAATTGTTTGGAAACGAAAAATAATACATTTGTCCAAAACAATCCATTTAATATTATTTTTTTTTAAATTTTAATCTTTAATTTTTCAAAAATAATGTAATACTAAGTAACTTTATATCTTCTTTTTTTTTTTTTTCTGTTCTAAAATATTTTCATGTCAGCTTTATTATTTTTTTCACTTTGTATCTAAAATATAATAAAATTAAAAACGTATGCGAGAAAAAAATTGTTTTTATAAGTGAAAAGCAGAGTGTAAAAGAAGGTAGAAGATGGCATTTCCTGACAGTTTTGAAAACAGGAAACTTGAGATTTAATTACCATGGTTCCCAAAACAACCAAAAAAAATTTTTTCTCTGCTTTATTTGAACTATTTTAAGCCATGTTTACATTTATTATCAGAGGGCATTGAAATAATGTCAGCGTTATCAAATTTTTTATACAATTTTTATGAACGTGTTTTTTTTTCTTAAGGACATATTTAGATTTTATGTCAATGTCATCAAATCATAATAATCCTAAGGCGGTTTTCCGGTATCTGCTTCACAAAAAAAAATAAGTTCTTTTGTGTTTAGGAATATTTTTCTCTAAATCTATTGAAAATCTATCAGTTTTTTGTCATTTCTTTTTACTTTTTAATTCAGAATTCTTACAATGTAGCGCTTTTCATGTGAGAAGTTTTCTTTAATCTAATGAAAGAAAATTATCATAATTTTTTTTGTTTATATAAATAATTTTTCAGTATAAAACAAGAAATTGTTTGACATAAAATAAGCATTTTTTTAAATCCCATGTATTCTCTAAAAATTATATATAGGTA
Source organism: Caerostris darwini (assembly GCA_021605075.1). Taxonomy (NCBI): domain Eukaryota; kingdom Metazoa; phylum Arthropoda; class Arachnida; order Araneae; family Araneidae; genus Caerostris; species Caerostris darwini. The sequence continues at coordinate 29,354 of BPLQ01000136.1, read as the reverse complement.
TATTGTTCTTTTCGTGAAAAATACATTTCCCCAATGATAATTACAAAATATATTTTATACTTATTCCTATACGCGAATATATTTATATATATCTGTATGTATTATTTGTAATAAAACGGTTTAGTTAAATATTTATATATAAAAAGAGATATAAAAAATCCTTTATAAAATCCTTATGGATATTTCAACAACTCGGCCGATACTAGACCTATACCGGCTTCAAGAAGAGGTCCACATTCAGGTTCTGGGAACGCATTAATTTTTATTTACAAACATTATTATATATACAGATATCTGGATTAATACATCTTATTATTTACAAAACAATGAAAATTAAAAATTTAAATTTGTTGCACAAGTGCAGTTCACTCCAAGAACGGAGAGTTTCAAAGTTTTCGAGTCTCCGACGAATTTTTAAAAATGTGATTTGCGCTAGATCTTAATTATCACACGGCGTGATACACAGGCTTCAAGTTCCAATCCTTATGGTAGCATGGATGTTTGTTAGTGGTTCGGAATCCACGTTAATTACCCTAAAGTGTGTAAAAAACAACTGTAGAGTGGCAAACCAAACCTTATTTATTGCCCATTTTGTATGAAATAATCAAAATACTGCTTCTAATCCAATCTTCAACAAAATACATTTTGAATGCATTACATAAATGTTATATAATTGTAATACATATAGATGGCATAAATATATATAAATGGCATAAATGTTATGCAAATAGATTATGCATTATTTGTATTAAATAGGTTTAATGAAATTTTTATACATAGAAAAAGAAAATCCATTATATACTTCTTATGGATATATAATTAGAACTTTATTATGCACTTCCTTATTCAATTCCTACTATTAGTTCACACTCTCCCTATATATATCTTGTTCAAATTTTCAATTGTTCATAAAATACTTTTTTTTCATCCACTCAAGTTCAAATACATTTTTTTGAACTTGTAGTGGATGACGCTTGATGTCAATACAGTTTTTTCAAATATTAATTCACTAAGTAAATTTAATTAATTAATTTTATTTTTTTGGATTTAAGTTGCATATATCTCTACCAATAGATAAGCCAGATGAAAAGAAAAATTTTAGCTTTATTTGTAAAGGACTTTTCTGAAATAAAGTGAAAAAAAAGTCGGAATTGACTTTAATTTTTTTTATATTACTTGTTTATTGTCTGTTTTTTATGCATTCATCAAAATACGACTTCTAATCCAATATTTAGTAAAATGCAATTTGTATGCATGACATAAATGTTAATTTTGAATAATATAATTGGGTTTGAGGAGCGAGTGTTGTATATTGATTTTATCAAGTTCTAGAAGGAGAAATCGACCTCATTTCTGTAAACATCCAATACAGGGTGCACCGACTTTTTAAAATGTCAAATTCTTCAAAAGTTTAAGATATTATTTGAAACTTGCTGTTTTACTATTAAATAATTACAATAGGATGTTATCAAATATAATGCCAAATACTACTAATAATGCTACCCAAACAGAAGTACCGAAATTGTATGTTTTGTGCATGGGTAATTGTAATTTGTAGCTGATGGATTGTAATTGTAACAAAACAGAATGCTACAGTATATTCCTGTTTTTCAACACTGTCTAACAACAAAGATTGTATACCAAAAGTATCGTAAGGCTACTGATTTTTAGTTTTTTCTTTGGTAAGTTTTGTTGATGTGGAAGAAGTTTAATTTGAAATCCCTTCTAGAAGGCATTGGGGCCTCTTGGCCGAGTAGCTAACCGCTCTGGATCTCGGTATTACAGGTTTCGGGTTCGAGTCCCGGCGGTGTCATAGGCGTTTGTAGTGATTCGGAATCCACTTTAAAATGTAGTCACCGGTCTGTTTACCCTAAAGAGTGCATAAGATGACCGTAGAACGACAAATCAAATCAAATCTAGAAGGCATTATTTTACTCGTCGCCTTAGAGAACACATTGTTACTTGCAAATGTAAAACATTGCATATTTATATTTAATTATTAGTTTTAAATTATTTTAATTGACTAAGCTTTGGTGTTAAGAACTTTTCCATAAACAAGTAATATAAAAACAAATTTTTTGAAGTCAATTCCTCCTTTTTTTTCACTATATTGCAGAAAGTCCTTTATAAATAATTTTCATTCATTTTTTTTTTTAAGTTTATCTGGCGCCATTTATTGGTAGATACATGCAACGTAAATCTAAAAAAAAACTAAAATTAATTCATTAAATTTAATTACTGAATTAATATTTGAAAAAACTGCATTAATATCAAGTGTCATCCACTACAACTTAAAAAAATGTATTTGAACTTCAGTGGATGAAAACAAAGTATTTTATGAACGAATAAAAACTTGAACAAGATATAAGGAGAGTGTGAGGTAATAGAAGGAATTTAAAAAATTGCTAAATTCGTCCTGTAACCGTGCTTCTTCCTATGCATTGGCAAGAGCGTCAGCTGTGGATTTTAGGAGAAACGGTCAGCTGGCCTCTAGACTCTCATCCGAGAAGAAGTACAGCGCAACCTGCACTTCGGCTTTCAAACGTTTAGTTTATAGTCTCTCATCCCGAGATGAAATATATTTAGCGAACCCCGTCATATCAGTTGGACTACAGACTCTCATACGGAGTGGAAGAATATTTAGCGCATCCTGCGAGTAGCCGAGTATAGGATTTTTGGCTTAGAAGTGTAATCCTTCCAAGAATCTCTAATTGTTTGTGTTTAAATGTGTTAAATATTGTATGTGTGTTGTTTGTGCTCGTATCAATAAAGCTGTGAGTTGACAAATATGTGCCTCAAGTATCTCTAAGTTATCCAAACCAAGTTACAATATAGTTGTCCAATCTGCACACTACAGTATTCATTATTCAATTTATTATTCTTTTACAGAAAATTTTACAATTATATTTATATATTTTTTAATTAAATTAATAAGAACCTTTCCGTTATTTTTAATTGGGCACCATATAAAAATTAATAGATTCAGACAAATAAAAATAGGAATAACTTTTAAAATACAAAATCCCGTCCTTTAGTGAAAATTGTTCAATATTCTATAGTTTTGATTTGATATGAATTCACTATAATCTTTTATATAATCATTTCCATTAAAATACTTGAAAATGCATCCCATTTTCAGAACTGTCATTGATTTCTTTAAGAAAAACGTTTGTCATTTATACAAGTTTAGAATAGTTTAAATATCAAAATTGGATATAACTATTTTGACGACATTCGGAATTTCGAAATTAATAAAAGAAAAAAAAATCAGACAACGCCTTTCACAAATTTCTTTCAAATTCAGCAACAATTCCCTTCTCAGATGTTTCCGATAGCTTCTCAAAATTTATTTTTCAATTTCGGAATTTAATGCCTTTTCTATCATTTTTTGATATTTTGTCGCTCCTAATGCAGCAAATGGAAAGAATATTTTGTGAAAATTAATTTCCCCCCCCTCTCTTTGATAGATGAAATTAAGTGAAGTTTTAATTAATCTTTAACTTCTTTTATCAGAAAATGTAATGACTTTATTTTCATCTTTATTTTTAATGCTAGGAAAGGGATTGAGAATTTTAAATAAGTTGTATTAATTTTATAAAATTGTAATTATTGGAACCTTTACCATGGAACCGTAACTGTATCGGAAGAAAAATGAATTCAAATACAGAAATATTCATAAAAGCAAAGTTGAATTAATATTTTTTTAAATAAACTATAAAAATGTATTTTATGAAGTTGTGACAGCTATTTTTTTTTGCATATTACGCACCCTGAACTTGCTAAACTTATCTAAATTACCAGTCTTTAAATTTTTTCTCAAAAATTAAAACTCATACACCCAATTGCTAATGGAATAACACAGAAAAGTAAGCCAAGTCCAGCTCTAATTCGCCTCACTCACCTTCTTGGCTATGTTTTTTTTATATATATATCCCTTTATTACATAAAGTTACTAGAATTATGTCTGAATTGACCGATGTTTTTCCTGCAAAGACGTATGATTATTTCAGACTATTTTACAGACTCTCACTGGGAAAGGAAGTATATTTCGCACATCCTGCGCGTAGCTGAGTATGAGTTTTTAGTTTAAAAGCGGTGGAATCCTTCCCCAAATCTATAGTTATCTGTATTTTAAGGGAGTATTCTACTGTAGAATTTTGAAAAAATCGAAATTTTTTTTTTCATATTTTCAAAGTTTAGATCTTCAAAAATATGTCATTAAAAGGATTTTTCAAAATTCCTATCAGAAGGCAATAGAAGACGGCACTATTGACGAATTTGACCACAAAAATCCTCCTCTAAATGACAAAGTTTTAGAAGTAATAAAACCAATTTATGAAAGTTTATCAGCTGATTCTTTATTGGAACGATGTTTGGGTTCTGAAACCCAAAATAATAACGAATCTTTGAATTCGTTAATTTGGACTTTTGCTCCGAAGCACATTCACGCTGGACCGAAGACAATTGAAATTGCCACTTTCTTAGCAGTTAGTATTTTTAATGAAGGTTTTATACCTATATTAAAAATCTTAGATGTTATGGGAATCACGATTGGCCCAGAAGCTAATGCTTTTGCAGCGAGACGGGACGAAGCGCGTATCGAGCGCTCGGAACTCCGGACTTCAGAGGCGTCAAAGGAGGGTAGAACTGCACGTCTTCACCAGAGAACATCGGAGAATGAGCATTTTGAAGTAGAGGAAGGATTCTTATATGAAGCAGGAATCGCCGATTAAAAATATGTAAGTATTCTGTACCATTCTATAAGCAAAATTGTCGAAAACTTGTCTCAAAACTTTGAACGCGTTTTTCTCGGAACTACTTTTTTCGAGCTGGCGGTAAGGATATCTCGAGTTGTAATGAACTGATTTACTTCAAATTTGGAGAGGATGTTCTCTATACATCGCTTCATCGCGTTAACCCTGCCCAAAGCTATAACTTCTCATTTAGTATTTTTAAAAAATTCGGAATTGTTAAAAAAATATGAAAAAAGAAATTTTTTTTTCAAACTGCCGCCATTTAAAAATTTTTTTTTTTTAACTTATCCAAGGGTTATACGATAGCGGCATCTATAATAATTAAGAATCCGTCTGTTTTTTATGTTTCAGATCACCAGGAGGGCTGGAATAATGCACGCCAGGACACCCTCTTTTTTTTTTTACCCCCACTTTGACTGCTCATAACTTTGTCAATTTTAATTTTTTTTTTAATAATTTTTTTATGTAATAATAAAACATCAATAAACAAATGATAAAAAAATTGATATTAAAAATATTTTTTGTTTCTTTGTACAGCGCTTCAAAAACCGGGCGAAATTCATGCCTCTACAGTAGAATACTCCCTTAATGTGTTGAATATCGTTTATCTCTAAATGTATGTGCGTGTGTAGATAAAGTTGTGAGTTCTCCAACCTGTACCTCAAGTATCTCAACCCAACCACATCCAGTTACAATCTGATTGCCCAACCTGCACATTACAATATTCATTCCATTTATTATTCTTTTACAAAAAATTTCAATTATATTTAGTATATATTTATTATTTAATTATAAATAATAATAATTAATATTATTTAATTAAAAATAATAATAACCTTTTTGTTATTTTTAATTATGTACCATATAAAAATTAAATTCAGATAAATAAAATTTGGAATTTTAATGTTAAAAATAAACTTTATTAAATATGCAATCACTTGCTTTACTTAAAACTGTTCAATAATTAATGGTTTAGAGTCTATATGAATTTAACATAATCTTCCATTTAATAATAATTTTCCATTAAAATACTTGAAGATTCATCCCATTTTAAGAACTGCCAGTTATTTCTTTAAGAAATACGTATGTCATTTATGCGAGTTTAGAATAGTTTAAATATCAAAATTGGATATAACTATTTTGACGACACTCGGAATTTCAAAATTAATAAAAAAAAGTCAGACAACGCCTTTCACAAATTCCTTTCAAACTCAGTAACAATTCTCTTCTCAGATGTTTCCGATAGCTTCTCAAAATTTACTTTTCAATTTTGAATCTAATGCCTTTACCATCTTTTTTGATATTTTGTTGCTCCTAATACAGCAAATGGAAAGAATATTTTCTGGAAATTAATTTTCCCCTCTCTTTGACAGATGGAATTAACTGAAGTTTTAATTAATCTTTAAATTCTTTTATCAGAAAATGTCGTGACTTTTTTTTTTTATCTTTACTTTAATGCCAAGAAAGGGATTAGGAATTTTAAATAAGTTGTATTCATTTCATAAAATTGTAATTACTGAAACATTTACCCCGGAACCGTAACTGTGTCCTAAGGAAAATAAATTCAAAGACAGAAAGATTCTAAGAAACCAATTTGAATTAATATTTCTAAAATATATTTATAAAAATGTATTTTTTGAAGCTGCGAAAACTCGCCAAATTTACCTGATTTATTAGTTTATAATATTTGGTTTAAACACTCAACTCATGCGTTATTTACTAATGAAATTATATCAAAAAGTGCGCCAGGGTCACCGCTATTTCGCCTCACTCTCATATTTAGTTCATCTTCTTGGCGAGTTTTTTTATATCTGCTTATACAGGGAACAGAATTATTATTATTAATTATTAGAGAATTATGTCAGAATTGCAATATTTTTATATCTATTTATATTCGTTTGGAGTTTTTCACGAAATCTAGTAGGGTTTTATCAGCTTCATTTCAACTTAATTTTTGACGTTTTGTAACATCGAAAAGTAAACGAAGTTTATTATTGGCCTCATTATCCTATTTAGCTCACCTTCTTGGCGAGTTTTTTTATATAAGGGTGCCAGAATTATGTCAGCGAGTTTTTTTATATAAGGGTGCCAGAATTATGTCAGACTTGTGCGATATTTTCCTACAAAAAACATATGTTTATTTATATAGGTTTCGTGATTTTAACGAAATCTAATAGTATTTCATCGGTTTCATTCAGTTTCTTTTCAACTTAATTTTTAACGTTGTTGTTAATAAAGAAAAGTAAGCCAAGTTCACCTCTAATTCACCACACTTTCACCTTTAGTCCACCTTGTTGGCGATTTTTTTAATTCATTTTTTTTATTTATAGGATTACCAGAATTATGTCAGACTTGTGTCAAATTTTTTTCAAAAATACGTATGTCTATATATCTGTTTCGCGTTTTTGACGAAATCTAGTAGTGTAAAGTAAGCCAGTAGTGTAGTAGTAGTAGTTCATTAGATTCTTTCAATTTCATTTCAAATTAATTTGTGATGTTATTGCTGTTAACATCGAAACGTAAACGAAGTTCGCCTATAATTCATCGCAATCTCACCTTTAGTTCACATTCTTGGCGAGTTTTTTTTTTTAATACATTTTTATATAGTTTTACCAGAATTTTCTCAGATTTGTGCAATATTTTTCCTACAAAGAAATATGTCTATTTATAAATGTTTGATGTTTTTCACGAAATCTAGTAGTATTCCATCAGCTTCATACAGTTTCATTTGAACTTATTATTTGACGTTGTTGTTAACATTAAAAAATAAGCCAAGTCCACCTGTAATTCGCCTCTCTCTGAACTTTAGCTCACATTATTGGCGAGGTTTTTTATACCCTTTTCTTATAGAGTGATGTCAAAATTATGTCAGTCTTGTGAGATGTTTTTCCTACATATATATATATCAATCTATATCTGTTTCGTGTTTTTCAAGAAACTAGTAGAATAGCTTCACTAGTAGAGTTTTTTTCAAGATTGAAAAAAAAAAAAAAAACATATCGCCAATATTACGACCAAGTTTACTGTTTTGTATTTTGCTTTTTAAAGTGCTGCATTTTGTACGTTGGATAACCAGATTGTAACTGGGCGTGGTTGGGTTGAGATACTTGAGGCACAGGATGAAGAAATCACAGTTTTATTTACACAGGCATAAACTCTAAAAACATACAATTAGAGATGTATAATATTTAACTCATTTAAAGACAGATAATTACAGATTTGTGGAAGGACTCCATTTCAAAGCCGAAAACCCGAAACACGGATACTCGCAGTGTGCTCGAAATATACTTCCTATGCGAGTGAGAATTTGTAGGCAGGATGCGAAATTTTATTTCACATGGCTGTCGTCTATTTCTGGCATTTTATTATTCTCGCATTTCATTAGAATTTTAGAATTTATAGGTGCCATTAAAAGTTTACATTAACATTCTACTAAATTTTATTTCAGTTTAAAAGCTAAAATTAGTACTGATTTTAAATACATTATATTAAAAAAAATATTTTACGGAGTTTTTAATATATATATATATTTTTTTTAAATTTTACATGGAATATTTTCTTACCATTTTACATCATATATCATTCCCTGTCCTTTACCATTTTATATCACTTGGCATTTCCTGTCCTATACCTTTTTATATCTCATGCCATTTCTTCTAATATATCATTTCATACAACATGACGTTACCTGTCTTATACCATTTTATAGTGGCCAACGGCCGTACCATGCTGAATATACCGGTTCTCGTTAGATCACCGAAGTTAAGCATCATTGGGCGCGGTCAGTACTTGGGTGGGTGACCACCTGGGAACACTGCGTGCCGTTGGCAAATTTGGGACCTGAATGGCCGAGTGTCTAGCGCTCTGGCGCTCGGTGCCACAGGTTTCGGTTCGAATCCCGGCGATGCCATGGATGTTTGTAGTGGTTCGGAATCCACTTTAAGCCGTAGGTCCCGGTCTTCTATGACTGTAAGAGCGTCACGGAGCAAAAGTCAGGCTTCTACCTACGGGTGCTCCATTACAACAGAAGCTGCTTCCTTCCCCTTCAATCATGAGTCCATATGGGCTCGTGGGCTTGGCCAGCCAAGTGGGATAAGAAACAACAACAACAATACCATTTTATACATCATTGCAATTTATTTACTTTGCCATTTCATATAACAAATACATATTTTTTTTTTCACAATCTACCAACATTCATATCATTCTGATATTCAAATACAGTCTAGTTAGAAATATAATCTGTCAAATTGCTTGCAAAGTTGAACAGATGTTTTCCTCCATATTGGGAATGTAACAACTTGATATACTTAAAAATCTCAATGTCTCTCTTGAGTACACGATAAGAATTCGCAACATCTAAATTTTGAAGGTCGTTTGGAGATAGGAAACATTTAATATCTTATTACTTTAGCAATTTGGATCTAAGCTTGAATTTTACATTCTGATGTTACGAGATGATCTTATTTTTTGAAGGATGTGTGTGAGTTTCCTGTGGATATAATCTGAAATTGACTAATTTGACAAATGCAGAACCCATTGAGGTAATTAATATTATAATTTCCTATATCTTGTAATAAACATTTATTTTAAATCAATGATCTACTTTAATATATTAATTAATGCTGTAATAAATGGAGTATAATTAGTTAATCACGAGCAATGTTTATTCGTCAATCGATTAAATGTATCCATAAAATAAGCTAATGTAAAGTTTAAGACAGTTCGTGAGGTTCCGGGTTGGAATAGCCCAACTGTATCCCAGTAAAATATGATTAAATGGGTACTCACCCAGAGTCCGGAGGTACAACCGGGTGGGTTAAAGTCAGATTTCTCCCTATGGGTGCCCCATGTCTTTGTGCCGCAAGGTCAAGAACAAAAAGAAGCTGCATTTTTTTGCCATTTACCATAACTCATCGTTTTAAGACCGGGTTCATTGACTTAGTCTAGATGCTGCTGTAGACTAAATGCGATAGGAAAAACAACAACAAACTTGGTACGATGTCACCCATATACGATAGTACAATACCTCTAGAAATCGTTGATAATTGGAGATGCCTGAATGCTGAAACCTCTTCAACTGGGTTTCGAATTCTATATAGATCAAGGAATTACATTACGTAATAAGATTGCTTCGACTTTGTAATTAATTAAATATAGTCATATAACTGAGTTGGTTTAAGATTTGATAACTAATTAGTAAAAAAATTATTACACAAAGAATTGATGTATTTACTATAATTTCAAAAAATTGTATTAATACATAATATTTCAGGTATAATTTTAAATTAAATTTGTTGATCTATATGTAAAATACTCATAAAATTTCTGCATTAAATACATTGAACCGTAACTGACCGTGAAGTCAAACAAATATATTTCTGAAAATAAATTTTTTCAGTCAGATAATTTTCTTCAAGCGGTATATACATTAATACAAAGTTTTGTTTTATATCTATGGTTTTGGATCTAATCTGGATTGTACTGTTTGTAAATAATATTTTCAGCATAATTTAAAATTAAATTGTTGTTAATTTTTGTACGTGGTGATCTCTTTGTAAAACACTCATAATATTTCTGAACTAAATGCACTGCACCGTAATTTATTCTGGAGTAAATCAGACAAAATATATTTCTGAAAAGAATTATTTTTCTAATACTTGTCACCAAGCCATATGTACATTAATAAAAAGTTTTGTTGTATGTCAGTTTTGGATTTAGACTGGATTGCACTGTCTGTAAATAATATTTCAAGCATGATTTTAAATTAAGTTGTAGTGACTTGTTGTACGTGGTGATTGTTATCTTTGTAATATACTATTTTTTGAGTTTCTTACAAAGAGATCACCACTTACCTGGAATACCATCAGATACCACCTGAAGTAAATCATAAGTAATTAAAACAATACAGTAAGATATTAAAGCAAATTCGATGAACTTTAAATGTTTTTATTTTATTTTATATTAAAATGCAAGTGATGTGCATAACATCCCATCCATTTGATTTATAAAATATGTTTGCTCTCCAATTGATATATATTTTCCCATAAATTGTTTATGATCCATTAAACAAAACCTTTCTCTATATATAATAAAAATCCTCAGTCATAAAAGAAAATTCAGTAACTAAAAGTTATATACCCTGTCACAATAATTCCTCAGTCTTTTTCGTAATGAGCTAACTTTAAGTTATTTTTAAGGACCCAGAAAATACTTTGTGTAGCTGAGCGATTGATTCCACCCAACGGACAAAACACATTTCTCCTTTTTCCCTCCAAACATACGACAGAAAAGATTTATTTTTAAGAAAAGACACTGTTTGCTGACATTGCTTTTACATTGAAAAGAACTCGCTTCAATGGAATACTTGTCGCCAAGCCGTATGTACATTAATAAAAAGTTTTGTTGGATGTCTGGAGTTTTGGATTTAGTCTGTATTCCGTATGTCTGGATTTTTTGAATTCAAGTCTCTATAGTCAATCGAAGTTGAACAGAAATTGAAAATGATATGAAGAATTAGGAAGCAGACAATTTCATTATGTTGTTATTATTTAAATTACAGGTTTTGTTTCTTGTATCGTCTATATTATTTAATAACGCAGCATAAAAAGCAACATTTAAATATCACGTATATAGCATATAATAACAGCATATAATAAATAGCATATTTAATAATATTATTTAACTATAATAAAGTAATCTATAATATTTAATTAAATATTTGTATAATTAAAAATGAGATATCTGTAAAATTATGCATTGTATAAATACATAAATTAATTCATATAAAAAAATATGTACGTATGTACCTTTGTCTATGAACGTACGTATATTCTAAGTTGTACGTGCATTAATAAAAAGTTTTTCTTGTATATCTGGAGTTTTGAATTTAAACTGGATTGTACTGTCTGTAAATAATCTTCCAGACATAATTTTAAATTAAATTGTAGTTACTTGTTGTACGTGATAATCCTCGGACTCTTTTTTTGAGAATTTAACAAAGCGATAACCTCGTATCTGGAATAGTTTTTGGTAATATCTAGTATACCATCAAGTACCCCCTGGAATAAATCACAAGTATTTAAAACAATGTAATACGACATAACAAAATTTCGCTGAATTCGAAATGTTTTTATTTTACTTAAAATCACCAATGATGTTGCATAATATTTCATATTCCAATATTCCACAGAGGCAAACTATAAAATTCGTTTTATAGTTTGCCTCTCCATCTATATATTATTTAAGATCCATCAAACAAAATCTTTCTCTAGAAATAATAATAATCACGAACCTTAAGGCAAAATTCAATAACTTAGAGTTATCTAGCCTGTGACAATAATTCCTTAGTCTTTTTCGCAACGAGTTAAGTTATTTTTAAGGACCAGAAAATACTTTGTGTAGCCGAGCAATTGATACCGCCCAATAGACAAAATATATTTCTCTTTTACCCTCCAAACATACGACAGAAAAGATTTATTTTAAAGAAAATATACTATTTGCTGACATTGCTTTTACATTGAAAAGAACTCTCTTCAATCGAATACTTGTCGCCGAGCCGTATGTACATTAATAAAAATTTTTGTTGGATGTCTGGAGTTTTGGATCTAGACTGCATTTTGTACGACTGGATTTTTTGAATTAAAGTGTCTGTAGTCAATTGAAGTCGAAAAAATTTGGAAATCATATGAATAATTAGGAAGCAGACAATTTCCTTGTCTTTTTATTATTTAAATCCTGGCTTTGCTTAATTTATCTTCTATATTATTTAATAAAACAGCATAAGAAAAACATTTAAACAGCATATAATAAACAGTATATAATACTAGCATATAATAAACAGTATACTATAGCATAGCTAATAATATTATTTAATTATCATAAGCAAATTATGTTATTTATTTAAACATTTATAATATTAAAAGTGAGATATTTGCAAACTTATGCATTGTATGCATATTTTAATTAATTTATATAAAAAAAAAATCTACTTATGTACCTACGTTTAAATACGAATATATGTTCTGAGCCGCATGTATATTAATAGAAAGTTTTGTTGTTTGTCTGGAATTTCGGATTTAGACTGGATTGTACTGTCTGTAAATAATATTTCAGACATAATTTTAAAATGAATAGGAATTACTTGTTGTGCGTGGTAATCTCTTTGTAAAATACTCGTAAAATTTCTGTACTAAATACACTGAACAGTAAAGAACCCTAGAGTAAATCTTAAGTATTTAAAATAGTATAATATGCAGTAAAGCAAGTTTGTTGAATTTGAAAGGTTTTTTTATTTTATTTAAAAACACAAGTGATGCTATATAGTATTCCATACATTAAATTTATAAAATTTATTTGTCCTCCAATTGATATAATATATTGCAGAAAATTCCATAAATTATTTAAGATACATTAAACTAAATTGTTATCTTGAAAAAATACAAATCACCGGTCATAAAACAAAATTCAGTAAGCTAAAGTTATCTGCCTAACCTGCTACAATAATTCCTCAGTCTTTTTCGTAACGAGCTAGCTTTAAGTTATTTTTAAGGACCCAGAAAATACTTTGTGTAGCTGAGCGATTGATTCCACCCAACGGACAAAACACATTTCTCCTTTTTCCTCCAAACATACGACAGAAAAGATTTATTTTAAAGAAAAGATACTGTTTGCTGACATTGCTTTTACATTGAAAAGAACTCGCTTCAATCTAATACTCGTCGCTGAGCCGTATGTACATTAATAAAAAGTTTTGTCGCATGTCTGGAGTTTTGGATTTGGACTGGATTCTGTACGTCAGGCCTTTTTGAATTCAAGTGTCTATAGTCAATTGAAGTTGATAAAAAATTTAAAATGATATGATATTTAGGAAGCAGACAATTTCATTATGCTTTTATTATTATACATCAGGTTTTGTTTCATGTATCTTCTATTTAATAAAACAACATAATAAACAACACATAAAAATAGTATATTTAATAATATTATTTAATTAAACATTTATAAAATTAAATTGCATATATTTGCACAATTATGCATTATATATATATTTAAATTAATGTATGTAAAAAATCTCTACTTATGTATCCATGTCTATGTACGTACGTGTGATCTAAGAAATATATACATTAATAAAAAGTTTTGTTGCATGTCTGGAGTTTTGCGTATACATTGGATTGTACTGTTTCTAAATAATGTTTCATGCATCATTTTAAATTGAATTGGAATTATTTATTGTACTTGGTAATCTCTCTGTAAAATACTCGCAAAATTTCTGTACTAAACCCACTAAACAGTAATGAACCCTAGAGTAAATCAAAAGTATTTAAAATAACTAATATGCATTAATTTGGTGCTCGGTACCACACGTTTTGGGTTCGAGCCCCGACAATACAATGGATGTTTGTAGTGGTTCGGAATCCACTTTACACTGTAGGTTCCAGTCTAACATGATTAAAGAGCGTTAGGTGTAGTGATGTCAACCCTACACCGTAAAAAGAAGGCATCTCATGTTTCGAAATCTGCTAGTAGGCAGACGGCCTTGGCCCACCATGGGGCTGTTGCGCCAATGATGAGGATGAATATGCATTAAAGCAATTTGGTTGAATTTGAAATGCTTTTTATTTTATTTAAAAACGCAAGTAATGTTGCTTAATATTTCATCCATTTGTTTTATAAAATTTATTTTTGCCTTCCAATTTATATATATTTAGCAGAAAATTCCATAACTTATTTAAGATCTATTAAACAAAATCCTTCTCTGGAAATAACAAAAATCACGAACCTTAAAGCAAAATTCAGTAATTTAGAGTTATCTAGCCTGTGACAATAATTCCTTAGTTTTTTTCGGAACGAGCTAACTTCAAGTTATTTTTAAGGACCCAGAAAATAATTTGTGTAGCCGAGCGATTATTCCACCCAACAGACAAAATATATTTCCCTCCAAACATTCGACAGAAAAGATTTATTTTAAAGAAAAGATACTGTTGGCTGACATTGCTTTTACATTGAAAAGAACTCGCTTCAATCTAATACATGTCGCCAAGCAGTATGTACATTAACAAAAAGTTTTGTTGGATGTCTGGGCTTTTCGATTTAGACTCGATTATGTATGTTTGGATGTTTTGAATTCAAAAATCTATAGTCAATTAAAGTTGATAAAAAATTGAAAATGATATGAAGAATTAGGAAGCAGAGAGTTTCATTATTTAAATTACAGGTTTCGTTAAATGTATCTTGCATATTATTTAATAAATCAATGCAGCATTTATAAATTTAAAAAAGAAGACATTTGTGAAGTTAAACAATGCATTGTGAAAATATTTAAATTAATTTTTATAAAAAAATTCTGGGTAAGGAGATTACTAAGATTATTTCTTTTTAATTAGAAATTATAACTCAAATTTAATCAATTTTATGTTATTTCTTAAAAATTCAATTAGAACAGAAAATTAACCAACATATTTTTTTTTAATGTTTGCAATCCAGAAAGCCAACATTATTAGCAAAAAATAAATTAGATTTCATAAAAAATATTAATTAAAAAATTGAATAAAAATATTTAAAAAATTAATATTTGTTCAAAAACATAAAATTTCATCAAACCTAAATGTAATTAAAAATTGCCATAATACAATGTTTTTATTAGTAAATCTTTCTTGATATTAATTTCCTATAAGTAATTTTGGTTTTATAAAACAAAAATAATTTTCTTTTTCGTTAAATGTAAACTAGTTCTCTAAGCCGTTTAACATTGATTTTTTTTGGTATTTGAAATAGATGCCTTTTTTTAAAAAAAATATTAAAAATTTTCCCCGGCTGTATAAGAAGTATTTTTTAAAATATTAAAATTTGAAAAAAAAAAAAAAAAAATCGGTATCGTTGTAATTATTAATACATTTTATTTAATATTTATGACAAATATTAAACTCTTAAAAATCGTTTCAGTAAAAGAGATTTTAAAAGAATATATTATATATAATAGTATTCTTAGAAAATTTACATAGATATTCTCTTAAAAAATTAATCTAATTTTTTTTTAATTCAGTTAATCAGATAAAATATTTCGTGAGTTGAACCAATTTTTATTCATTTAAATATATCCTTCATTAGATACCAGACATCAAAGTATGAATTACTAATTAGTTAGTACAAAATTAATAAAATATAATGAGTTATAGTAGTAATTAAATTTTGAATAATTAAATGATATTATAAGCTGACAACAAATGGTACTGATATATGTATGCACCCAAATGGATTCGGTTTACTGTTCTAGATTATTTACTGTGTAAACTTAAAAAAATATTTTTGTTCAAAAAGGAATTTTATTTAATCTCTCATTTATAAGCTAATAAATAAAGTAATTTATTATTAATGCATTTAGTATCGTAAAGGCAGCAAACTATGTAACTAACTTGGTTCTCAAGAGACAGTACTCTTTCTGCAAGAAAAATCTTCATAATTATAGATGCTAAAATATTTTTCTGCTTATTGAAATTTTTCTAACTGTAAATGTATTTTCTAGAAGATTATCTGTCATTCAAAAATAATATCAATTCACGCAAACATCTGAACAATATATTGTAAAAAGACATACAGTTTATTAATTAGGCTTACAAGCCAACTTATATTTATTGATTTTAAAGCAGGTTTTCGAATTATTAAAAATGTTTAGTAAAGGTTTCAATGTAATATCTAGATATCCTATATAATATTAAGTAACAATACAATCTCAATATAATATATAGTAGTCCCATTAAAATATTACAATATTTGTGCTATATTGTTATTCCCTAGCAGCATCCTAGATTCCTTCATTATTATTACTTATTATAGCGCCAAAACCACCAAGTTGGCACATTTTATACTATCTTCATTTTATTCTCCATTTTTATATAATTAGCATGCTGCATATATCAAATTTCCTTGCAATTTCCTAATCCTCCTACCAATCCCTTACTTCCATCGAGAAATCTATCGCCAAAGTCAGCAAGTTTGTACATTTTTATACTTTTTATGCAATGCAAATTTGGTCATTATTATTACAAAGAAAAAGCATTTCACAAAAAGCGAGTCCTACTAAACTATAATAGCATTTGGGTTGTAACGCCATTCGCCTATTAAACATCGCCAATTATAGCGCAAAAATCACCAAGTTGACACATTTTTATGATAGCTTCATTTTTTTTCTCCAACTATTTATTTTATAAATGGCATGCTGGCATGCTAAATAACAATATATCTTGCAATTACCCACTCCTCTTAATAATCCCTTGTTGCATTGAGAATTATATCGCTAAAGTCAACAAGTTGTTAAAATGTACCATATTTTGTAAAAATATGGTAAAATTTTACTAACATGTTGACTTTCGCGATGTTGTTGTTATTATGCTGTTGCTGCCATCGACAATTATATCGCTAACTTCAACTAGTTCATAAAATTTACAATACATTCAATGCAATGTAAAATAGATCACTATTATGACAAACCTATATCATATTACAATAGAAGGAATACAATTAAAAATTTGAGTAGCACATATTTCTAATAAAACTACAAATTGTTGTTAAAACACTCTTACTGATGTTTGTTTTGTATTCATTGCACAAACCTCTGCATCACATAATTGACCAGAAATTCCAATATCAATTCCACTCACGCTTATGGATTCTATTGAAAATCTAAGCAGAATAAACAACACAGAAAAATACTTCGTGTTTAATTCTGTTTTGTTTTCAGTGCTTGAAGTTTAAGCACTTCGCTTTTCCACAGAAATCTTTGTATTATGCAGATCATGAAGTCCTTTTGTTGTTGATCTAACTCTCAACCAGGGTTATTTATTATCTGCTGGAAGTTTTTCTTCCTCTGTTTTTTTTATATTCCGTTACTGGAGTTGAATTTAATTACTTCTAGGAAAAAAGTAATATGTTTCGTTAAATGTATCTGATGTTTTCACGGATCTTAAAGAGAAGATTTATTTAAAAAAAAGGTTCTTGTCAAGTTGGTACATTTTTACAATAGTTTTTTTTATAATTGTTTTGCTATAATTACGAAGATTAATTGCAATTCAGCAATCATCCTAGCAATCCCTTGGTGCCATATACAATTATATCGCAAAAGTCAACAAGTTGGTAAAAGTTTACCATATGTAAAATTCAATGTAAAATTGGTCACTATTATTCAGGAGCAAAATCATATCCTGTTAAAATATCATAACATTTGTGCTATAATGCCATTCATTATTTAGCCCGCCAATTTTAGCATCAAAACCGATTTTTGCATATTTTTACTGTAGCTTCATTTGTTTTCTCCAATTTTTTAATTAGAATGTAATGTCAACTGCAAATAGTAATCATGGTAAATTTCAGGATCCCTTGCAATTACCCAATCATCCTACTAATCCATTGGCCTACTAATCATCCTACTAATACATCGACAATTATATCGCTAATTTCAACAAATTCGTAAAATTTTACCACATTTTTGATGTAATGTAAACATGGTCCTTATTATTACCAACCAAAATCATATTACAACAAAGTGAAAATACAATTAAAAATTTCATCCGTACAAATTTTGTAAAACACTACAAATTGTTGTTAAAACACCATTACTGATGTTTGTTTTGTATTCATTGCACAACCCTCTGCATCACATAATTGACCAAGAAATTCCAACATCAATTCAACTCACGCATATGGGTATACTCAGAATCTAAGCAGAATAAATAACATGGGAAAAAGGGCTTCCAGTTTAATTCTCTTTTGTTTTCAGTGCTTGAAGTTTAAGCACTTCGCATTTCCACAGATATCTTCGTATTATGCAGATCATGGAGTCCTTTTGGTGTTGATCTAACTCTCAACTAGGGTTATTTATTCTCTGTTGGAAGTTTTTCTTTCGGTTTTTTTTTATATTCCGTTACTGGAGTTGAATTTAAATACCTCTCGGAAAAAGTAATATGTTTCGTTAAATGTATCTGATGTTTTCACAGATCTTAAGGAGAAGATATATTTAAGAAGTAGGTTCTAGAGTCAAGTTTGCCCATTTTTATATTAGTTTCATTTTTTTTCATAATTAACGTGCTATAATTATGAAGATCCCTTGCAATTCACCCATCATCCTAGCAATCCCTTGTTGCCAATGACAGTTATATCGCCAATGTCAACAAGATGGTAAAAGTTTACCATACTTTTGATTCAATGTAAAATTGGTCACTTTTATTATTAAGAAGCAAAGTCATATAGTCTAAGTCATAGTCAATAAACAAGTCCTATTAAAATATAATAACATTTTGGTATAATGCCATTCACTATTTAGAATCGCCAATTATGGCACCAAAACCACTAAGTTGACACATTTTATAATGAATTTATTTTTGTTCTCGATGTTTTCATAATTGTCATAATATTTGTGTTGTAATGCTATTATATGCTGAAAATATCAAGATCCCTGGCATTTCTCTAATCCTTCTAGCACTCCTTTGCTACCATCGACAAATTGGTAAAATTTTATCGTACTTTGGATGCAATGTAAAATTGGTCACTATTACTACTAAACAAAATCATATCACAAGGAACAAGCCCAATTTAAACATTTGTACTATGTCATTCGCTAATCATCATCGCCAATTATAACGCAAAAACCACCAAGTTGGCCCATTTTACAACAGCTTAATTTTTATTCTCCACTTTTTTTTAATTGGCATAGAATATTTATATTGTAATGGAATGTTATGCTCCAAATAACCAGATCCCTTGCAATTCCCGAATAGTCCTAGCAATCCATTATATCCTATTCTCCTGCCATCTACAATTATAACGCAAAAGTCAACAAGTTGGTAAAATTTTAAAGTACTTTCGAAGCAATGTAAAATAGGTCACTATTTTTACCAGCCAAAATCATATTACAACAAAGTGAAAATACAATTAAAAATGCGATCTTGTTAAAACACCCTTTACTGATGTTTGTTTTGTATTCATTGTACAACCTTCTGCATCACATAATAAACCAAAAATTCCAACTTCAATTCTACTCACGCTTATGGATCTATTCAGACTCTAAGCAGAATAAATAACATGGAAAAAAGGCTTCCAGTTTAATTCTCTTTTGTTTTCAGTGCTTGAACTTTAAGCACTTCGCATTTCCACAGAAATCTTTGTATTATGCAGATCGTGGAGTCCTTTTGTTGTTGATCTAACTCTCAACTAGGGTTATTTATTCTCTGCTGGAAGTTTTTCTTTATCCGTGTTTTTATATTCCGTTACTGGAGTTGAATTTAAATACCTCTAGGCAAAAGTAATACGTTTCGTTAAATGTATCTGATGTTTTTACAGATCTTAAGGAGAAGATATATTAAAGAAAGAGGTTCTTGGATCCTGAACCAACTTTCCTGGCACTATATCAATATAATTGGAATTTGAAATCAACAGGAAAATAACAATGTAGCAACAGGGATATACATACTAAGAAACAATGTAGAATAGGAATATATAGACTAAGAAACAATGTAGAATAGGAATATACTTACTAATGAATATTATTATATTAATTTAATATGTTCTACAAATTTTTATTTAGTACATAAATAGCAAATGTATAATATGTTAAACATTCCAAATTTTCAGTTTGTACAAAATTAATTTCAGTAGTGACTCAACGAAAATCCATGCAATCTGGATTTCTAGATAACAGTGTACTTTAGTCTGGTGGGAACGTTACCATAATTACTTTAAACACTTAAATCCAGTTTGCTAATTATGACATAGAGTTCTAGTATCGATATTTGGACTACCGAAGGGAAGAGTCTTGATTGACTGGAAGGTTTCAAGATACCAATGTAATTCAGTCTAATGGGGAAGTTACCATCAGTGCTTTAAAAAATAAATTCAGTTGGTTAATTATGGCAAAGGTTCTAGTATAATGCCATTCGTTAATCAACGATTCCGACTATAGCGCCAAAACCGCCAAGTTGCCGTATTTTACGATAGTTCATTTTTATTCTCCATTTTTCCATAATTGGCATATGATATTCGCGTTGTAATACCATTGCATGCTCTGAATATGGAGATCCTTTGTAATTCTGGAATGCTCCTAGCAATTCATTACCATCATCGACAATTATATTGCTAAAGTCAACTAGTTCATAAAATTACAATACTTTTGATGTAATGTAAAATAAGTCATTATTATTACTAACTAAAATCATATTACAATAAAATGAAAACACAATTAAAAATTTCAGTCCTACGTATTTCTAGAAAATTACACACTGTAGTTAAAATATCCTTACTGATGTTTGTTCTGTATTCATTGCAGAACCCTCTGCATCACATAATTGACCGAAAAATTCCAACATCAATTCCACTCACACTTATGGATCTCTACAGAATCTAAACAGAATAAATAACAGAGAAAAAGGCTTCCAGTTTAGTTCTATTTTGTTTTGAGTGCTTGAACTTTAAGCACTTCGCATTTCCACAGATATCGTCGTATTATGCAGACCATGGAGTCCTTTTGTTGTTGATCTAACTCTCGACTAAGGTTATTTATTTTCTGCTGGAAGTTTTTCTTTCTGGGTTTTTTTTTATCTTCCGTTACTGAGGTTGAATTTAAATACCCCACGGAAAAAGTAATATGTTTCGTTAAATGTATCTGATATTCTCACAGATCTTAAGAACAAGATATATTAACGAAGGAAGCACTCGGAGCAGGAATCAATTTTCCTGGTACTATATCAATATAAATTGGATTTGGAAATCTACTGGAAAATAACAATATGGCAATAGGAATTTACATACTAAGAAACAATGTAGAATAGGAATATACATACTAAGAAACATTATAATATTAATCTAATATGTTATACAAATTTTTATTTAGTACATTAATAGCAAATGTATAATATGTTAAACATTCCAAACTTTCAGTTTGTAAAAAATCAATTTCAGTCGTGACTCAACATAAATCCATGCAATCTGGATTTTCAAGATAACAGTGTAGTTTAGTCTGGTGGAAACCCTTACCACCATTACTTTAAACAATTAGATCCAGTTTGCTAATTATGGCATGGAGTTCTAGTATGGATATCTGGACTACATAAAGAAAGATTCTTGAATGCATGTAAGTTTTCTAGATACCATTGCAATTCAGTCTATTGGGAACGTTACCATCATTGTTTTAAAAAATTATATTCAGTTGATTATTTAGGGCACATATTCTAGTATAATTCTATGCGTTAATCAACATCTCCGACTATAGCGCCAAAACCGCCAAGTAGCCGTATTTTACGATAGCTTCATTTTTATTCTCCATTTTTTATAAATGCCATTTAATATTTGTGTTATAATACCATTGTATGCTGAAAATATCAAGAACCTTTACAATTCCTAATCCTACTAGCAATCCCTTGCTGCCGTCAACAATTATATCGCCAAAGTCAGCAACTTGGAAAATGTTTACCACGCTTTTGATGTAATACATAATAATGTTCGTTATTATTACGATACAAAATCACATCACAACAAAATAAATACAATTAAAAATTTGAGTAGTATATATTTCTAAACAAATGCAAATAATAGTTAAAGCACCCTTACTGATGTTTGTTTTGTATTCATTGCACAACCTCCTGCGTCACATAATTGACCAAAAAATTCAAACATCAATTCCACTCACGCTTATGGATTCTATTCAGAATCAGAGCAGAATAAATAACACAGAAAAGGGCTTCCAGTTTAATTCTCTTTTGTTTTCAGTGCTTGAAGTTTAAGCACTTCGCATTTCCACAGAAATCTTTGTATTATGCAGATCGTGGAGTCCTTTTGTTGTTGATCTAACTCTCAACTAGGGTTATTTATTCTCTGCTGGAAGTTTTTCTTTATCCGTGTTTTTATATTCCGTTACTGGAGTTGAATTTAAATACCTCTAGGCAAAAGTAATACGTTTCGTTAAATGTATCTGATGTTTTTACAGATCTTAAGGAGAAGATATATTAAAGAAAGAGGTTCTTGGATCCTGAACCAACTTTCCTGGCACTATATCAATATAATTGGAATTTGAAATCAACAGGAAAATAACAATGTAGCAACAGGGATATACATACTAAGAAACAATGTAGAATAGGAATATATAGACTAAGAAACAATGTAGAATAGGAATATACTTACTAATGAATATTATTATATTAATTTAATATGTTCTACAAATTTTTATTTAGTACATAAATAGCAAATGTATAATATGTTAAACATTCCAAATTTTCAGTTTGTACAAAATTAATTTCAGTAGTGACTCAACGAAAATCCATGCAATCTGGATTTCTAGATAACAGTGTACTTTAGTCTGGTGGGAACGTTACCATAATTACTTTAAACACTTAAATCCAGTTTGCTAATTATGACATAGAGTTCTAGTATCGATATTTGGACTACCGAAGGGAAGAGTCTTGATTGACTGGAAGGTTTCAAGATACCAATGTAATTCAGTCTAATGGGGAAGTTACCATCAGTGCTTTAAAAAATAAATTCAGTTGGTTAATTATGGCAAAGGTTCTAGTATAATGCCATTCGTTAATCAACGATTCCGACTATAGCGCCAAAACCGCCAAGTTGCCGTATTTTACGATAGTTCATTTTTATTCTCCATTTTTCCATAATTGGCATATGATATTCGCGTTGTAATACCATTGCATGCTCTGAATATGGAGATCCTTTGTAATTCTGGAATGCTCCTAGCAATTCATTACCATCATCGACAATTATATTGCTAAAGTCAACTAGTTCATAAAATTACAATACTTTTGATGTAATGTAAAATAAGTCATTATTATTACTAACTAAAATCATATTACAATAAAATGAAAACACAATTAAAAATTTCAGTCCTACGTATTTCTAGAAAATTACACACTGTAGTTAAAATATCCTTACTGATGTTTGTTCTGTATTCATTGCAGAACCCTCTGCATCACATAATTGACCGAAAAATTCCAACATCAATTCCACTCACACTTATGGATCTCTACAGAATCTAAACAGAATAAATAACAGAGAAAAAGGCTTCCAGTTTAGTTCTATTT
Source organism: Caerostris darwini (assembly GCA_021605075.1). Classification (NCBI taxonomy): domain Eukaryota; kingdom Metazoa; phylum Arthropoda; class Arachnida; order Araneae; family Araneidae; genus Caerostris; species Caerostris darwini. The sequence goes on along the minus strand of BPLQ01000136.1, from coordinate 5,521 downwards.
TGTTTTGAGTGCTTGAACTTTAAGCACTTCGCATTTCCACAGATATCGTCGTATTATGCAGACCATGGAGTCCTTTTGTTGTTGATCTAACTCTCGACTAAGGTTATTTATTTTCTGCTGGAAGTTTTTCTTTCTGGGTTTTTTTTTATCTTCCGTTACTGAGGTTGAATTTAAATACCCCACGGAAAAAGTAATATGTTTCGTTAAATGTATCTGATATTCTCACAGATCTTAAGAACAAGATATATTAACGAAGGAAGCACTCGGAGCAGGAATCAATTTTCCTGGTACTATATCAATATAAATTGGATTTGGAAATCTACTGGAAAATAACAATATGGCAATAGGAATTTACATACTAAGAAACAATGTAGAATAGGAATATACATACTAAGAAACATTATAATATTAATCTAATATGTTATACAAATTTTTATTTAGTACATTAATAGCAAATGTATAATATGTTAAACATTCCAAACTTTCAGTTTGTAAAAAATCAATTTCAGTCGTGACTCAACATAAATCCATGCAATCTGGATTTCAAGATAACAGTGTAGTTTAGTCTGGTGGAAACCCTTACCACCATTACTTTAAACAATTAGATCCAGTTTGCTAATTATGGCATGGAGTTCTAGTATGGATATCTGGACTACATAAAGAAAGATTCTTGAATGCATGTAAGTTTTCTAGATACCATTGCAATTCAGTCTATTGGGAACGTTACCATCATTGTTTTAAAAAATTATATTCAGTTGATTATTTAGGGCACATATTCTAGTATAATTCTATGCGTTAATCAACATCTCCGACTATAGCGCCAAAACCGCCAAGTAGCCGTATTTTACGATAGCTTCATTTTTATTCTCCATTTTTTATAAATGCCATTTAATATTTGTGTTATAATACCATTGTATGCTGAAAATATCAAGAACCTTTACAATTCCTAATCCTACTAGCAATCCCTTGCTGCCGTCAACAATTATATCGCCAAAGTCAACAACTTGGAAAATGTTTACCACGCTTTTGATGTAATACATAATAATGTTCGTTATTATTACGATACAAAATCACATCACAACAAAATAAATACAATTAAAAATTTGAGTAGTATATATTTCTAAACAAATGCAAATAATAGTTAAAGCACCCTTACTGATGTTTGTTTTGTATTCATTGCACAACCTCCTGCGTCACATAATTGACCAAAAAATTCAAACATCAATTCCACTCACGCTTATGGATTCTATTCAGAATCAGAGCAGAATAAATAACACAGAAAAGGGCTTCCAGTTTAATTCTCTTTTGTTTTCAGTGCTTGAAGTTTAAGCACTTCGCATTTCCACAGAAATCTTTGTATTATGCAGATCAGGGACTTCTTTTGTTGTTGATCTAACTCTCAAATAAGGTTGTTTATTCTCTGTTGAAAGCTTTTCATTCTGGTTATTTTTTTATATTCGGTAGCTGGAGTTGAATTTAAATACCTCTCGGAAAAAGTAATATGTTTCGTTAAATGTATCTGATGTTTTCGCAGATCTTAAGGAGAAGATATATTAAACAAGAAGGTTTTCGAACCATTACATTTTTACAATAGTTTCATTATTTTTTTATCATTGGCATGCTATAATTATGAAGATCTCATGTAATTCCCCAATCCTCCCATCAATCCTTTGCTGCCATCGACAATTATATCGCCAAAGTCAACAAGTTGACAAAATTTTAACTTACTTTTGGTTCAATGTGAAATTGGTCACTATAAGAAGCAAAATGATATCATAGCAAACAAGTCCTATTAAAATATAATAACATTTGTGTTATAATGCCATTTACTATTGAGCATCACCAATTCCACCAAATTGGCGCATTTCATAATAGTTTCTCTTTTATTCCCCATTTTTTAAAAAATGTAAATGTCGTAAATATCAAGATCCCTTGTAATTCCCCAAACCTCCCAGTAATCCCTAGCTGCTGTCATCGACAATTATATCGCCAAAGTTAACAAGTTGGTAAAATATTATCATACTTTTGATGCAATGTAAAATTTGTGACTACTATTATGAAGCAAAATGATATCACAACGAGCAAGTCTTATTAAAATATCATAAAATTTGCTCTATAATGCCATTCGCTATTCCTAATTTGCCGATTATAGCCCAAAACCACCAAGTTCACGCATTTTACAATAGTATCATTTTTAATCGCCATTTTTTTTATAATTGACATACCGTAAATATCAAGATTCCTTGCAATTCACTAACACTCCTAGCAATCCATGCGGTCTGATGGCCAATTGGCTAGAGCTCTGACTTTGGTACCATAGGCTTCAGGATCGAATTGTGGCGGTGGCATAGATATTTATGAGAAGTTCCGAATCCACGTTAAACTGTAATTTCCGATCTAATTAGCCCAAAAAAGCACAAAAGGACTTTCGAGCGACAAACCAAACCTAGCAATCCCTTGCTGCCATCAACAATTATATCAACAAACAAGTCAACAAGCTGTTAAAATTTTACCCTTCTTTTGATGAAATGTATAATTGGTCACTATTATTACAATGCAAAATCATATTACAACAAAGTGAAAATGCAATTAAAAATTTGAAAAGTACATATTTAAAAAAAAAATACAAACTGTAGTTAACATTTCCGTACTGATGTTTGTTTCGTATTCATTGCACAACTTTCTGCATCATATAATTGGCCAAAAATTCCAACATCAATTCCACTCACGCTTATGGATTCTATTCAAAATCTAAGCAGAATAAACAACACAGAAAAGTACTTCCTGTTTAATTCTGTTTTGTTTTCAGTGCTTGAAGCTTAAGCACTTCGTATTTCCACAGAAATCCTTGTATTATGCAGATCATGGAGTCCTTTTGTTGTTGATCTAACTCTCAACTAAGGTTATTTTTTCTCTGCTGGAAGCTTTTCTTTCTAGGTTATTTTTTTTAAATATTCCGGTACTGGAGTTGAATTTAAATACCTCTCGGAAAAAGTAATATGTTTTGTTAAATGTATCTGATGTTTTCGCAGATCTTAAGGAGAAGATATATTAAAGAAGGGGTATTCCAATTCCATGAGCCAATTTTCTTGGTACAATATCAATATAAATTGTAATTGGAAATCTACTGAATAGTAAGGAATACATTTTTAGCAATGTAGCTATAGGAATATATATAATAAGAAATATTACAAAATTTATCTAATATGTTATACCAATTTTTTATTTAGTACATTAATAATAAACGTATATTATGTTAAATATTCCAAATTTTCAGTCTGTACAAAATCTGTTTCAGTCGTAAATCAATAGAAATCCATGCAAACTGAAGGGTAAGATAACAATTCAAATCAATCTGATGAGAACCATCATTGCTTTAAATGATTAGATCCGGTTTGCTAATTGGCTAAACCCTATCACAACAAACAACGCTTATTAAAATATAATAGCATATGTGCTATAATACCATTCGTTATTGTAGGACAAAACCACCAAGTTGTCCCATTGTATAATAGCTTTATTTTTGTTCTTAATTTTTATGGGCCCTGGTGGCCGAGAGGCTAATACTCTGGCTCTCGGAACCACAGGCTTCGGTTTTAAGTCCTGGCGGACCATGAATGTTTGTAGTGGATCGGAATCCACTTTAAACAGTAGAATCCGGTCTGTTTAGCCTCACGTGTGAAAAAGCAGACCGTAGAGTGATAAACCAAACCAATCTTCACTTTTTATAATTGGCATGCTGTAAATATCAAAATTTTTAATTCACCAACCCTACTATCAATTCTTTGCTGCCATCGAGAATTATATCGCCAAAGTCACTAACTTGGTAAACTTTTACCATATTTTTAATACAATGTAAAATACGTTACTATTATTACCAATCAAAATCCTATTACAACAAAGTGAAAATACAATTAAAAAATTGGTCAGTACGTCAGTTGGTCTAAAAAAATACGAACTCTAGTTAAAGTTTTCTTACTGATATTTGTTTTCTATTCATTGCACAACATTCTGCTTCACATAATTGGCCAAAAATTCCAACATCAATTCTACTCACGCTTATGGATCTCTTCAGAATCTAAGCAGAATAAATAACAGAAAAAGAGCTCCCAGTTTAATTCTCTTTTGTTTTCAGTGCTTGAAGTTTAAGCACTTGGCATTTCCACAGAAATCTTTGTATTATGCAGATCAGGGACTTCTTTTGTTGTTGATCTAACTCTCAACTAAGGTTATTTATTCTCCTTTGGAAGGTTTTTTTTCTCGTTTTTTTATATTCTGGTTCTGGAGTTGAATTTAAATATCTCTCGGAAAAAGTAATATGTTTCCTTAAATGTATCTGATGTTTTCACGGATCTTAAGGAGTAGATATATTAAAGAAGGAAGTACTCGGACCAAGAACCAATTTTCCTTGCACAGTATCAATATAAATTGGAATTGTTAATCTACTGAAATGTAAAGAATAACACTTTTTTAACATAAACGTATATGCATACTAAAAAAATATTGCAAATTTAATCTATTTTGTAATACAAATTTATTTTTAATGCATTAAAAACAGACGCACTTATATTATGTTAAATGTTCAATTCGTGTAAAATCAATTTCATTAGTTACTCAACCTCTTTAACGCTTTAACCTCTTGCTGTCAAAAATTAAAGTATTTATTATTTATCTTAAACAATATAAATACATTTAAATTAGATTACAAATGTAATTTCAATGTGAGCAATACAGTTGCATTTGTTTATTAACATCAATTTGGTTCTAATTCTGATTTATTATATACTCGTTTTTAATTGTTATCATTGCACACTTCACCCATGTCTGTAGAACCAAATGGTAAAAATGCATTCGTTGTTCTGCTTACTATATTTGGACATATGATGTTCAGTATAATCCACCAACTATTAAGAGATTGATAATTATTATACATCTTTGGCATACATCCAATCAGCAGTTTGATTATCCTCTGTAGTACCCTCACCCCACTGTGAAGGCCACTTGTTTGCTTCCTGTTTGTTTAAGATGATGAGTGCACCAAGGGGAGGAAAAACTAATTAGAACGTGGTGCACAGGAGAAAAACAGACAAACGAAAAAGATGAGTTGAGGTCTGACGACAAGAGAAAAGCTATTGCTATCTTTGGAAAGGGATATACATAGGAAGAGTTCTGGTCAGTAGAGCTATTTTGGAGAATTAAGTTGCCGTCAGGACCCAGAGGAAATTGTCTTGTTTAACGTTTTAAAATTATTTATGTCATTGTTGGCTTTGGTTGGTTTATTTCATTGTTGAGTTTGGTTGGTTTATTTCATTGTTGAGTTTGGTTGGTTTATTTCATTGTTGAGTTTGGTTGGTTTATTTCATTGTTGAGTTTGGTTGGTTTATTTCATTGTCAGTCTTGGTTGGTTTATTTCATTGTCAGTCTTGGTTAGTTTATTTCATTGTTTAGTTTTGGTTGGTTTATTTCATTGTTGGTTTATTCCATTGTTGATTTTGGTTGGTTTATTTCATTGTTGATTTTG
>BPLQ01000135.1:0-132864 GCA_021605075.1 Caerostris darwini | reverse complement strand
TGGGTGGAGCAGAAGCAATCGCCTGAAAAGAGAAGGGGGATGGAGAGAAAGCAAAACCAAACGATCCGTGAAAATCCCTGTTCTCGCATTACTGTTTGGAAGGGGCACGTGACTCCAGAATTCCGAACGCCGGGGAGAGATATTCATCCCGGGGTTCTATTGATGAACAAACGACTACCCGGGGGGAGCATCTCTACACTTGCAGTTAACTTTGCGATATTCAACTCACTTTTATAGCTGTTTGTAGAGCTTTGTCTGCAGCGAAATCTGGTGCTTCATGTTTTTCGACTTCCCTCAGGGCTAAACGATTCTCATAAAAAAGGGATTGCAAAATAATGAACAGGCAGTGAATTGGGGTGGAAGATAATTTAGAACGCACTCATCTCTATGGCATTTGAATATGGAATGGTTAGACTTCCTTTTCATCATCACCAGCTTAGATATTACATTTTTGGGGTTTTCAATAAAAGCACATGAATATCATTGGATACAGCTTAAAGCATTGCTAAATGTAGATACTCATAAATCTCAACGTTGTTAAGTCGTTAATAATTAAAGAACATAATTATATTAATATTTTTACCCATAAAATTATGTATATTGTTTTGGGAAGCGGTGTTTCTCGTGTAATTGGTCACTGTTTTCATATCCTGTTATTGTTGTTTCACGTCCCCCTGGTCTAGACACCTATACCAGTTCCACGAGACCACGTTGCTTAAGCATCTTCATGACGGCCTCTCCACCCTCACTCCACAGCTGTTAAATAGAGGGGTACACACACTCAAATGCAGGGCAAGAACTGGTACAGGGTAAATAAAGTCTTTAAAAAAAAAAAGTCTTTTAATAAAGTTGGCGACAAATTTCAAACTTTTACGCAGTCTAGCCAAAGCAGTCTGGACGGATCTTATGCCAGTGGGCTGCAATAATAAACCAGGACAACTTGCAGCATACCAGGTGTATCTAGAAGGGACTCTCTAAGCAGATATTTATTTAGCCGAAACAAGTAATATAAGTCAATTCCTACTTTTTTTTCACTCTATTGCAGAAAGTCCTTTATAAATAATTTTCATTCATTCATTTCAGCTTATCTGGCGCCATCTATTATTAGATACATGCAACTTAAATCTAAAAAAAAATTAAATTAATTAATTTAATTTAATTACTGAATTAATATTTGAAAAAACTGTATTGACATCCAGTGTCATCCATTACAAGTTTCAAAAAAATGGATGAATGGATGAATAAAAAGTATTTTATGAACGATTGAAAAATTTAACAAGATATATATAGAGAGAGTGTGAACTAATAGAAGGAATTGAAAAAGGGAGTAAATTTCGGAAGCAGAAAGTTCAGTGGAGATGATAGTAGGGAGGGCACTTCCCTCCTTTGCAAGCAAGTCTGCTATCTCGTTTCCGAAAACACCGACATGAGAAGGTATCCATTGCAAACATATGGAACACCTTTGGTTCAAATTTGCCATCATGTTAATAATATCTTGTCCAGTTTCTTAAGAATTTGAAGTCAATTTCTTAGATATTGAAAAAATATTTTGCTATTCATTGGAATCCAAATGTGTTTAGCTTAGAAGATAGTGTAACGTTTAAGGCATCTCTGATAGCAAGAAGTTCTGAACGGACGAATGAACAACTATCAGGGTTTCGAAAACTGTACCTAAAACCACTATTTTCAGGTTTCGCGAAGACTCTACTATCTGTCCTGCCTAAATCCGATTCACTTCCATCGTATAAATTACTAGGGCCTGAGATTATATGTTGTTTATACCTTCCAGGGTCAACTGTTTCATCATTTCAGGATGTTGGCTGTACTTCGTAATGTATGTTGTCCATGCAGTGTCCATTTTGTTTCCTGTCCTTCAACCCATTTCGTTTCCTTGGACACTTTTTATATATCCTTGATCGGCTTTTTGTTTCCTTGACAATTTTCAACATTTCTTTCAAGGTTTTTTTATACATATTATAAATTTAAATTTCTTACAAGAGTTAATAGTTAGTTGTTGTTGTTGTTTTTGTTGCTTATCCCCTTGATTTAGAATCCTAAACCAAGTCCAGTAGATCATGCTGCATCAATAGATCGTAAACTGTCCTCCCCTCATTCAACAGTTGCCTCACAGAGGCACCAATACAATCGATGAGATGAGAGGGAGACGCGATGGCCGAACAATGACAAAGGGCATATGTCTTCTCGTCTCCATTGAAGGTCAAACTCTTAGTGTGGCCCGTCCTTAGTCTAGCTAAAGCTGTTTGAGCAGGTCTAGGACAGGAGCACTGCAAGAACATACCAGGATATTTAGCGGTGTACCATGCATGACTTAGTGGCGACCTCCAAGAGGTATTCCCTCTGGCTAAATTCATGGAATGAACCTCTGAAGCTAACAGATTGGAAGAAGAAGCTTTGGGAAGTTCGCAACCTTCCCTAGCGAGCAGATCAGCAATTTCATTTCCGTAGATGCCCACATGGGAGGGAATCCACTGCAAGCACACCGATCCGATCTGGTCCAAAACAGCTAGTTTGGAAACTATATCCTGCCCCAATTTGTCCAAGATGCTTGGCCAATCTTTCAAATACTGTATTGAGCTCTTACTATCAGTCAGAATCCAAACATCAGGTACTTTAAAGTCTAAAGCTAGGTTCAGAGCTTCGCTTATAGCAGTTAATTCTGAGCGGAATACTGAGCTGTGGAATAGTTAGATAATTAAGTAATGAAACATTGTCCTGAAAGATAGTCTGGTGAAAGCAAAGGCAATTTTATTTCAAAGTGAAAAATAGATTTTCCAAGTAAAGAAAATAGTTTGGAATTCAATAGTTTTTTTTTTTAATTTTTCATAGAACTCTGTTATATGCGTTTTGTTCTTACATTAAATTCTAAATTGTATGGCTAACCTTTATACCGGCGTAGCCGATTATTTGCTTTGTTTTGAATAAATAAGTTACTTTTGCTATTTATTTTTGTTTTATTTACTTTAGTTTCATAGAATACTTTTACTTTAGTTTCATAGTTTGATATAATATAATAATTTTTATGAATATAAAATATAAAATATATTATAAACATTCATATGTAAAATATATTATAAATATTAATATATAAAATATATAATAAATATTCATATTCATGTAATAAATTTTATTTTATTATATGTCTCGATTTAAATGTTTCTAACAATAATTCATTTTTCATGAAGAATTCAATTTTTTATGTCGTATCAATAGAGTATTTTGAAAGAAATATTTTTTATAAGAAGAATATGGTTTACTATAGAATAATGTTTCATTCTCGCTGTAAGAGTATTTCTTCTCGTATATTCCAGATTTTTATTTTAGTAATTAATAACTCTGCAATGAAAAGTTTTTGAAATGTGCAAAATTAAAATTGGCTTTACTTTATTTTGATAGATGAACATGTTTTGCTAAAAAGTAACGGTTTTTGTATAAAATTTTATATAACTATATATGTGTTTCTTTTGAATTTTAAAAAGCTTATAAAACGCAATGTAGTGTAAATAGGGTAAGTATGCACTTCGCCTCACAAAAAAATTTCACATATGCATGATACTCGTTATAATTGCAAAGATTTAAATTCAATTAACCCCTTAACTGCCGCCGGCGTATATATACGCCTTTCCGAAGTACGATCCTTTGCATTGCGCTGCTATAAAGAAAACTGTTCCCACGGTCTTGGAATGCCACAAAATGACCTTGACAATGTTTGAAACGGATTTTATTATTTCAGAGAAAAGGGATAGGGTATTGGTAAAGGGGATGTTTCTGAAACGGTGAGTCATAGCTGTGCAGTTTTTGCTTCTGTTTCTGTTTGAGTAGGTCGTGCTTTTTTTATTCCTCTTTTGCTTCCGTTTCGTCGTGAAACCAGCTATCAATGCAATGAATGTGATTTTGGTTTATGTGACTTGGTTTAAAAAAAAACAAGTTTAGACATTTTAAATAAATAGTTATTTCTCCTATCATATTTTGCATATGAAACAATAAAGAATTCTTGTTTTAGGAAATATCACACAGCAGATAAGTTCTAACATCTGTTTTATTACACTGTTATTCTATACTCTAAATTTAGAATTTTTGTTGTTTTTTTTACATTTTATTTTTTCTGTGAAAGTAAAAAGGTTTTATGTTGCAAAACGCACTTTTTTTTTTCCTCCAATACATCGCATAACTACGCGCGCCTGTATGAAAAACGGTGGCACTGGGGAGCGCATCTCGTAAGTTTTCCTCGGCAGGTAAGGGGTTAAGAATTAAAAAAACAGAAATAATTTACAATTTCAATATTTACAATATTTTAAGCATAATAATTTGCAATATTTTAAACATAATAATTTACAATATTTTAAACATAAATAAATCTCACAAAAATTCTCGAATATGATTTGGACGTAATTTTAGATAACAATAAAAAAAAAAATTTTTTTTAAACACTTCTGTTGTAATAAATAAAATCGTCTGCTTAAAATATTTATCTATTTTTATGCAGAATTTATTTATACGATTAAAAATCCGTATATCCGTCCGAAAAATCAGTCCGAATATTTCCGTAGAAATTTTCAAATTCAATATTACGAAAATATTTTATAATTAATTAGAAAAAAAAATATAAGAAAATGTAATCTGCTGGGCCAATATACAGGTTACCCATAAAATATAAATTTAATCTAAGAATAAAATGCTTAATAGCAATATTAAAAAATTTAAAAAAAAACACAGAATATCAAACGATTTCGATCTTAACGAGACGATCTTTTAGAACAATTTTTAATTTTTTATTTAACAATTATTTAATTTTGCATTATTTTCTATAGAAATGCAAACGTTTTTTTTTTTTTTCCTTGAAAAATCTCATTTTTATTTTGAAATTGTGGTGGCTTGGCACCAAATGATCATTGAGAATAATTTTGCATTATTTAATTCTATAATTGTTAGAATAATTATAATATTTATGAAATAAGTTGCAAAATTTTACGTCATTTAATTATATAATTATTAACTTGGGAAAGAAATTTTTAAAAAATCTCGTGAAAAAATTTTTAAAAAAAAATGAAAGTGGTCAAGAAAGCTATAGACCTTGCTCCCAAAACAATTGGATGAAATAAAGCGAATTATGATTTGAAAAATAAATTCCAAAATTATCAGTTACAAAACTTATAGAATCGCAAGGACACATGAAAGTTATGAAATATATGTAACTTAAAAAAGGTAGTTGTGGCATATTTGTGAAAAATTGACAGTAGAAACTTGCAGCCTAATTAAATAATTTTGCAAAAAAATCGTTTAATAAGTTTCAAAAATATATAATTTTTTTCTGAATTCCGTCAAAATATAAGCAACAACTTTTCCCTGTATCTCATGATCATGCGAATACATACCAAGAATTTCATGTAAACAATTATATATATATTGTATATATATATATATATATTATACATATATATATATATATACATATGAGGATGTCCTGTACTTCCAAAAATCTCGAGGCCGACTGGCCATTTCTCCTGAACGCCACAGAGGTCGCTCTTGCCAGTGTATAGTTTCGATTTACTTTGTCACTCTACAGTCATTTTGTGCCCACTTTAGGCAAATTAGATCTGGGCTTACATTTTAACGTGGATTCCGAACCACTCACAAACATCCATGTCACCGCCAGAATTCTAACCTGAAATCTTTGGAATCAATGGCCAGAGCGCTAGCCAGTTGGCCATCAGGCTATTGTCTCTGTATAGGAGGAAGCACGGTTACATTACTAAATTATATTACCTTTAATTTATGTTAGATCAATTCAAATCGGAATAAATAAAATTATTTGCTAATGTGATTCGATGTGAATATCTGTTTAAATTTATTGTTTCTCTATAGATGATTATTTAATAACTTAACTTATCAAAATTTCTTTCAAAAATATCCTTATTACTTCTTTATTAAACAAAAAATACTTTAAGCTTGATTTATTATGATTTCTTTTTATAAAATTAATAAAATAAGACATAATTCATGATTACATAAAAATGCTTACAAATATTTAAAGTAATCGACTATTAAACACATTGTCTTAAAGAAAGCAATCCATTTAAGCAACTACCATCTTATTTACTTCCATCTTTTTAATAAATCACAATAAAAATATACAATGAATTTTCAATTATACAATAAATTTCACAAAAACCTATTTAACGAAGTAAATTTTGGAAATGTTCCCAATTTCAAGTAAACATAATTTATCAAGACTTACATAATCTGCGATATATCGCTGTTGATTGAAAAAATACATAACTAAAAACTTTTGGATACTGTACATTAATTTCGGCTTTCAAATATCATCTAGAAATATTTGATAAATTAATGGAAAATATTTGAAAACGAAGTTGATAATGTTATTTCACACAAACAACAGAAAAATATCGCATAATACGTTTTTAAATATGTTTACGAGAATTAACTTATATTTAACGAACATTTATTTAATAAAAAATTTTAAAGAAATTAGTTGCATAATTTTTAAACTAATTACAGGTTTTTGTTGAGATTTATAAAAATAAATGAATAACATGAGACTGGCAAACTAATGCGGTCTGATGTTCGATTAACTAGAGCTCGGTGAAACAGGCTTCGGATTCGAGTCCCGACGGTGCCATGGATGTTTGTAGTGGTTTGGAATCCACTTTAAACCTTAGGTCTCAGTCTAATATGGCTGTAGGGCGTAGGGCTGACACCTGACTACCGTCGGAGTAAAAAGAAAAAAAAACATCTCTCGGCTCGTAATCTGATACTAGGCACACGGCCTTGGCCCACAATAGCGCTGTTGCGCCAATTATGATGGTAAATTAATACCGCGTTATACTGGTGATCAACATTTTTTTCGTGTTAAATTACCTTAAAACTTTCACGGTATGATGCTCTTATATTTTACAATTTGTTTGAATCTATAACTATTTTTAAAATTGTAATGTTGCGCGTTGGCGCAACTGGATTGCATCTGGGTGTGGTTGGGTTGAGACTTGAGACACAGGTTTGAGAACTCACAGATTTATTTACACTCACACATACAATTAGAGACATACAATATTTAGTATATTTAAAGCCATATAACTATAAAATCGGGGAAGGATTCCACTTCTAAGCCGAAAAACCGAAACTCGGATACGCGCGGAATGCGCGAAAAATACTTCCCCTCCGTGTGAGAGTCTCAAGGCCGACTAGCCATTTCTCCTGAATGCTACAGGGGGATATAGGTGGAAGCATGGCTAAATCCATAATTTACTATCGGTTCGAGCTACTACCGTTAGTCATTTTTGTTTTTTTTAATTTCATATTTTAATTATTTTTCTATAGACATACAATATCTAACACATTTAAAGACATATTTATAGATTCATGAAAGTATTCTATTTCTAAGCCGATAACGCGATACTCAGATACGCGAGAAATATACTTATCTCGGTATAAGAGATTATAAGCTAAACGCTGTACTTTCTCTCTGGCGAAAGTCTGGAGGCCTATTGACAATTTCTTATGAACGCCACAGAGGGCGCTCTTGCAGTGCGTAGAAGGAAGCACGATTACAAAATTAATTTTCATCAAATTTTATAAAAAAACATTTTCTAATTGATTCTTCCAGCACAGAACTTTTAGAAAAATTAATGAAATTAAAATAAGTATAACCTTAAAAAGCACTTAAAACGTTAAAGCATGTTATCTCTGTTTAAATTACGATAAAAAAAATGCTAGATATAATTTTTCAAGTAAACAAAACTAACAAATTCACAATGGTCGCCGTCTTTTATTAACGTGTTTTTATTCTAATTAAAAATTTAAAAATTTTATTGTGTTAAATCTGCCTTTATTTTGTTTTTATTGGTGGTAACCTATTGTTCAGCAATTTGGCTCTTACAGTGAATATTTCCTGGGAATTCTGAGTAATTATAGATTGAAAAAAATATAGATTATATCTAATTTAAATTAAGTCTTTGAAATAAATTAAGAGGCACGTTTTTAAAGAAACATTGTTTATCTTTCAATTGTTCTCGGTCATTTAAATAAAGCATTGTTGAAATAATAATTAAAATGTATTAAATCTATGTGCAAAAGTTTTACTTAATTATTTAAAAAAATAAATTAAAAAGACTTTGATTTTAAATAAAAGGCATTCAACTTTCATTTGTATTAAAAAAAATTGTTTTTGCAACAATTCGGTAGATTTAAATTAATAAATCATTGTAACACATTTTGCTGATTTTCATCAGTTTTGATGAAATAAAGAAAGAAATTCGGCTAATAAAAATTTGTTTTGAACAAATGCATTTGTTTTTTTCTAGTTCTGAAAATAAGTTCAAATAATCTTTTTCTAAAAATTCAGAGCGTCAAATAAAAATATATGAGAAATTATTTACAATTTTTACATACTAAAGAATTTTTTTCTGATTTCAAAAACAGAAAACTACATAATAATTTTTTTTTTGTTTAAAAATAAGAAAAAAAACTATTTTTTTAATTTCAGTTTTTTGAAACAAAAATTTCAGAAATATAATTATAAAACCTCTTCTTTTTTCAATTCCTTCTATTAGCTCACACTCTCCCTATATATATCTTGTTCAAATTTTCAATCGTTCATAAAATACTTTTATTCATCCATTCAAGTTCAAAAACATTTTTTTTGAACTTGTAGTGGATGACACTGGATGTTAATACAGTTTTTTCAAATATTAATTCATTAATTAAATTTAATTAATTAATTTTAGTTTTTTTTAGATTTAAGTTGCATATATCTACCAATAGATGACCCCAGATAAACTTAAAAAAATGAATGAAAATTATTTATAAAGAACTTTCTGCGATATAGGGGAAAAAAAAGTAGGAATTGACTTTAAAAATTTTTTTTATATTACTTGTTTCTTTTAAATTTATCACTACATCACAGAAAATTTAAAAAAAATTATGGTGTAAGTGAATTTTCACCTGTTAGTAATGGCTTTTGGTTAATAACAAATATTCTGACAAAAATTTTAAATATTATTTTATCTGAACAAAACTGCACAAATTATTTCATTTAAATAATAGTAAAATTATTTCTTTTAAAAATTAACCACTACAAAACTCATTTTTTTCTAAAAAATTCCAAAGCTCCGATTTACTCATGGGAAATATTATATAATATAATACCAAAACATTAACTGAATTATAAAAATATTTCTTTAAAGAAGTAATGAAATAAAATAATTTAAATTCATTTTATCAGACGATGAAATACAATACAAAAAAATGCATTTTATTCTGAAACATCAAAAAGATTTATTACGCTGAGATTTTCGTTTGAAGTAATTTTCAAAATGTAAATAATAAATGAATAAATAATAAATTAATTTCAAAGCTAGCATGAATAAATCTTGCATAGAAATATTGTTGAAAAAAAAGAATCAAAATCTCCATTGATTTCAAATCAAAATCAAAAATTATTTAACGATACGGCCCAAATATTTTGTAATGAATAATATAGTACATTTAATATTTACGCATAAGACATTTTTTTTCTTTTTATACAATGGAAAAATCTCACACAGTATTGAAAATTATCGTTTAAAAATTTTATTTGTTGCTCTTACTTTTTAATATTAATTCAATTTGTTATTAATTTAATTTGTAATTCGATAATATTAATTAATTTTCTTTTTAATTTAATTTGTTATTCAATAACATTAATTAATTTTCTTTTTAATATAAATTTAATTTGTTACTTCAAGCGATAATGTATACATGTGAGAATTAATTTTCAGTCTAATGTAATATTATTATCTGAAAAATTGATATTTATGAAAACTTTTGAAGTTGTTTTCGGTCTATGTTATTTATAGTCTGTAAACAGAGAAATTCGACATAATTTTTGAAATTATATTAATTAAAGATTGTGTTGTAAATAAATTTTTATTTTTTAATTAATTTAAAATAATTTAGGTTTTATTTCTGCCAAATATGACGCTTTTATACATTCGTTCTCTTCACGCCATACGGTTTGAGATATATATCCTCCCATAGGGAAATAGAAATGCGAAATTCTATCTTATAAAAGCTTGATATAAATTTTGACTCTCTCGGAATAGTAATATGCTAATCGTTTAAATATTTAATTTGTTACTCTTACTTTTTTAATATAAATTAAATTTGTTATTAATTTAATTTTTAATTCACTAATATTAATTAGTTTTCTTTTTAATATTAATTTAATTTATTAATTCAGACGATAATGCATACATTACACTGAGAATTAATTATGAGTGTAATGTATACATTATAGTCTGAAAAAAATTGATATTTATCAAACCTTATGAAGTTGTTTTCTGTCCATACTATTTATAGTCTGTAAACATCGAAATTATATAAATTATATATAATTACATTATAATTTTGAATTTATATTAATTAAAGATGGCAGTGTTAATAAATTTCTGCATTTATTTTGTAAAGAAGAATGTAGTACATTTAATACTTCCGCATAAAACTTTTTTATTTTTATACAGTGGAACCAGCATATCAATACTGAAAATTAACGCTTGAAAATTTAATTTTTTGCTCTTACTTTTTAATATTAATTAAATTGGTTATTAATTTATTTATTTAATTTGTTATTCAATCGTATTAATTAATTTTCTTTTTAATATTAATTTAATTTGTTAATTCAGAAGATAATGTATACAATATTGTCTGAAAAAAAATTTATATTTGTCAAAACGTTGAAGTTGTTTTTGGTCTATGTTATTTATAGTCGATAAACAGAGAAATTCGATACAATTTTTGAGATTATATTAATTAAATATTGCATAACTAATAAATTTATACGTTTATTTTCTTAATTAATTTAAAGTAATTTAGATTTTATTTCTATTAAGTATGCCACTTTTATACATTCGTTCTATTCAAGCAACACAATTTGGACTATGTATTGTAGCATTTTTTTCTCACCAGAAGAGTTTTGCATTTTATTCCCAGGTGAGAGAAATGTACCTTATTTGACAAATATATAATAAACCCATGACTCAAATTTGACCGCAGACGAGCTTTATTGTAGGGAGTTACATTACATGCAATTAATGTTTTGTATCAATGAAACAAGTCACTCAAAGCAGATATTCGGTATCGTGCATAATGAGACTCGGTAAATTACCGACTGTCTGTGCAACTTTCACAGATCGAAACAACTACAGATGGTGTATGAACTATACCATGAATTGTTCCATCATGATTGCGAATAGTCCACGAGTTGAGAAATGTCTACTCCAGTGTGAAGTGAGGGAGGCTGGATCTCCTCTTGACGGATTTTCTTAAAGGGAGTATTGTTTTGGTGAAGAATGGAGAGAGTTATGCGACGAGTCGACTAGAAGTGTTATTTTTCTTTTTCCTCTGAAGTGACTGAACAGGCCGGATTTTCCGCCTGTTTTTCAATGTGAGCCCCTTGTGTTTTCGTGTACCACGCCATTTGATAATTAAGGTCTACAGCGGATCAGCGCATTTGATTCGTCGTAGACTGTCTATGTCAGATTCTGTCTGTGCAGCCTTCACAGGTCGAAACAATTACAGATAGAATATGGACTATACCATGAATTGTGCCATCGTGATTAGTGATAGACCGTGGATTGAGAAAGTGTCTACTCCAAGGAGAAGTAAGGGAAACTGACAACCCCATCTTGACGGATTGCCTTAAAGGGAGGTTTTTGGGGAAGAGGCAGGGGAAAAGAGAGTTTTGTGACCATTCGTCAAGAAGTGTTGTTTTTTGTTGTTGTTTTTTAAATGACTGAACAGGCCAGTTTGCCGCCTGTTTATAAAGTGATCCCCTTGTGGTTTCGTGTTTCACGCCGTGTGATAAATAAGGTCTGCTGTGGACCAGTGCTTTAGATTCGTCGTAGACTCTGAAAAACTCCGTCCTTGGAGTGAACTGCACTTGTGAATCAAATTATCTTTAATTTTCATTTTTGTATATTTACAAAAATGAAAATTAAAGATAGTATATATGTATATATATGTTCTGTATATATGTATATAGTGCTTGTAAATAAAAAGTTCAAGTGTTCCAATGAACCTGAAAGTGGCCCTTTTCTTGAAGCCGTTATAAGTCTAGCATAGGCCGAGATGTTACAGTATTCTCCCAAAGAGAAATAGAAATGCGAAATTCTATCTTATAAAATGGTGGATATCAGTTTTGGACTCTCTCGCAAAACATCGAAAATCTCAGACGCAATCAGTTTTTGGAGAGTAAAGAGCCTCTTTGCTTTGAAATAAAACTACCAGCTGGGATGAAGTTATGTGGGAAAAAAGACGTCCATTGGTTTTCACATCAATATTTTTATTTTATCTTTGTTGTTGTTGTTGTTGTTTCTTATCCCACTTGGCTAGCCAAGCCCACGAGCCCATATGGACTCATGATTGAAGGGGAAGGAAGCAGCTTCTGTTGTGATGGAGCACCCGTAGATAGAAGCCTGACTTTTGCTCGGTGACGCTCTTACAGTCATAGAAGACCGGGACCTACGGCTTAAAGTGGATTCCGAACCACTACAAACATCCATGGCACCGCCGGGATTCGAACCCGAAACCTGTGGCACCGAGCGCCAGAGCGCTAGACACTCGGCCATTCAGGTCCCAAATTTGCCAACGGCACGCAGTGTTGTTCCCAGGTGGTCACCCACCCAAGTACTGACCGCGCCCAATGATGCTTAACTTCGGTGATCTAACGAGAACCGGTATATTCAGCATGGTACGGCCGTTGGCATTTGATCTTTAAAACCAAGATATGGCTGGCTTAGTTTGCAGTAAAAAAATAATAAAAAAATATACGATAAGTTTGTTAGAGAATCATTTTTTAAGATCATTTTAAAATTTTCATTGTAAATTATACAACTACTTTTTCAAATTTATGTATTCAAATTTCATTATTATTTTTTTCTAATGTAGCTGGCAAACACTTAAACATCTGTCTTTCATGCTTTAAGACAAGCGTTGCACCGACATTACTCATTTAGCACTACCCAGGAGGCAAGTGTAGTTTGAAGACATACTAAGGACGCGAGTAACACTACCCTCACAAGCTCTACGGTCATGCTAGACAGGGACCTGCGATTTAAAGGGGATTCCGAACCACTTTAAATATTCATGCTACCGCCGGGTCTCGAACCCGAAACCTGTGGTACCGGCGGTGGCATGGATATCTAGTCTCTCGGCCATCAGGTCCCAATGTTATATTTACTAATTATTAATTAGCTATTTATTTTAAATTATTATAATTATTTTATTAATATTATTTCTATAATTATTTATTAAATATTAATTAATTATTTTAAATTATTATAATTATTTTATTATTATAATTATTTTATTATTATTATTATTTCTATAATTATTTATTAAATATTAATTATTTTAAATTATTATAATTATTTTATTATTATTATTATTTCTATAATTATTTAATAAAATATTAATTAACTAATTATTTTAAATTACAATATTTTATTATTATTGATATAAATATTTTATTATTATTACCTGTCATGTTCTGAAATTAAAATATAGCAGAATAGTGATTTTTTTTCTTTATTTTATTATCTATAAACTTATTGGTATTATTTTGGGAAGAAGGGTTTACGTTTCCTTGATCACTTTTTTTTGTGCCCTTAATCAACTTTTTTCGTTTCCTTGACCACTTCCAACATTTCTGATTGGTTTATTACTATTTAAATTTCTTTCACGTGCTATTCTTATTGGTTTAATAAAATTTATTTCACGAGTTTTTTTATGCATAATATTTAATTAAATTTCTTTTACGTGCTATTTTATATGTAATATTTATTTAAATTTCTTTCACGAGATAATAGAGAGTTTTTGCATACCGTATTTCGGACGTCCATTAGCTTTTTCTCCCCAGCGCGCATGCTCATAGGAAACATTATTACAAATACGCATGCGCAATTTCCTATGAGCATGCGCGCTAGGGAGAAAAAGCTAACGGACGTCCAAAATACGGTATGCAAAAACTCTCTAATAATTAAATTATATAATGTAAACTTATTTGAAAAAATCGTCTGGTGATCATTTCATTTCAAAGGGAAATAAATGAGATTTTTCGAGAAAAAAATCGTTTGGAATTCTGTAGGGTTTTTTTTTTTTTTCCTCCTTTTTTTAAAATTGCTGTTATGCCTTTCGCTCTTATATAAAAATTCTAAATTTTTAATACGCTTTTATTAGTTTCACCTGTATGTTTGTATGTATGTAACTGACTTTTTCCCCTGGAGATCTGTTTCTCCTCATATACACTATTTAAGCTGCAAAGAAACATTTACAGGCATCTTTCAGAAAGAAAACAGTTGATTCTTTTTAATACGCTATTATATTAAAGAATAAAATGACTGACGAGAAAATGAATGTCACTGTTCTAAAAGCTTGGGTTGCTTTGTATGACACTTTTAAACTAACTCTTTATTTCGGAATGAAACTAGTGAAAAATTATAACGATTGATATTGAGCACCCCACGCTTTTTGAACAGTGACATTCATTTTCTCCTCAGTCATTTTATTCTTATGTTAACAGTTATTTTTTACTTTTTAGTTTGATTAACTCTAAAAGCGTGTTTTTTAGTTTGTTTAAATTATTAATTTATTATGAGTAACATGTATATCAGCATAGCAAATAACAATTTTTCTTTATTTACAATTATATAGTTATCTAAGTCTAGACACAAAACACTAAACTCGACTATTTATTCTTCACTCTTCATTTACGTTATTTTGTATAAGTAAGTTATCTGTTTCTATTTGTCATTTAAATTGTTCATATAAGTTTAAGTTGTATTTAAATATGTATCTTCATACAAAGTATGTCTTAATTCTCCATATAAACTGCATTTAAATTTTTATGCATCAGACTAGTCGAATTTAATTGTAGCTAAGACTAATATAAATAGCTTAATTCTGAATTAGAAAATTAAAAAAACTGTTATATTTATAAGGGAATATGAAAAGGATACTTGTAATTGGCTTTTATTGCAAATTTAAAACTGATACTAATTTTTAAAAAACGGTATAAAAGATTCTAATTATAAAATCATAAAACTTGGTGGTTTTTAAATCAAAACCATGTTTTTTCCAATATTTTAAACAAAACTGTAGAAGAAATATTTAATTTTTTCTAAATATCATCTTTTACAGAATTGGCCGTTTCAAAGAATCAATGATAAAGTAAGAAGAAACATAGAAATTTAATGCAAATTTAATTTTACTACCTTTCTTTATTTTTTACTAATTAATTTTTAATGGAAATTTTATTTTACTTATTAAAAACATATCAACATCCAAACAATTCCTTTTTAATAAATAATAAAAACAAATCAACATCCAAACAATTCCTTTTTAATAAATAATAAAAACAAATCAACATCCAAACAATTCCTTTTTAATAAATAATAAAAACAAATCAACATCCAAACAATTCCTTTTTAATAAATAATAAAAACAAATCAACATCCAAACAATTCCTTTTTAATAAAAAAAAAAACAAATCAACATCCAAACAATTTTTTAATAAATAATAAAAACAAATCAACATCCAAACAATTACTTTTTAAAATAAAATGAAATCAACATCCAAACAATTCCTTTTTAATAAATAATAAAAACAAATCAACATCCAAACAATTCCTTTTTAATAAATAAAAAAACAAATCAACATCTGCAATTCCTTTTTAATAAATAATAAAAACAAATCAACATAAACAATTCCTTTTTAATAAATAATAAAAACAAATCAACATCCAAACAATTCAAATTTAATAAAAACAAATCAACATCCAAACAATTAATTTTTAATAAATAATAAAAACAAATCAACATCCAAACAATTCCTTTTTAATAAAAAAAAAATATATCACATTCACGGTTTTTGTGGTAAAAGCAAGAATTAGATGATTACAAAAAATTGAAATGATGATTCCCATTAATTTGGAACAAAAAACACGTAGTCAGTGTTATAAATGAAAATCATTCTGCCTTAATACTTTAAGATATCATTAAAAAGTCTTGAAGTGATTCTCTTCCAATAACAAATTTCTGAAGAAAAATGCTGTTATTTATTAAAAGCACGGGGAAAAAAAACATCAATTCCATACAATATAATCTTAAGATTTTGATTATCCTTCAACCAAGGTAGATTTGGTTTGGTAAAATCGCTCTGCGGTCATCTTTTTCTGCACACTTTAGACAGAACAGATCGAGATCTACAGTTTAACGTGAATTTCGAACTGCTAACAAACATCCATGCCACCTCCAGGATTCGAACCTGAATCACCAAAGTCCAGAGAACTAGCCAATTGGTCATCAGACAGCTCAATCAATGCAGAATAATTAATGCAATGCAATTGGTGAAATTCCCTATTATGAAATGTACATAATACATTTCGATTTTATCAAACCAATAAATATTTTAGCTACAGCGCAATCATTATCTTAAAAATAAAAATAAAAATATTTTTAGAATAAAAAAAAAAAATGGTTTCAGTGAATTTATTCTCTCTCTCATTATTTCGTTTTATCCAATTCCTACTATTAGTTCACACTCTCCCTATATATATCTTGTTCAAATTTTCAATCGTTCATAAAACACTTTTTATTCCTCCACTTAAACTCAAATACATTTTTTTTAACTTGTGGTGGGTGACACTTGATGTTAATATAGTTTTTACAAATATTAATTCAGTAATTAAATTTAATTCATTAATTTTAGTTTTTTAGTAGATTTAAGTTGCATGTATCTACCAATAGATGGCCCAGATGTAAGAAGAAAATTTCAACTTTATTTGAAAAGGACTTTTCTGCTACACTTATTAACTGCTATTATAACTGCTTATTATAATAACTGCATATTAACTGCTAAACTAACAACTTTATTTGTAAAGGACTTTCCTAAAAAAGTAGGAATTAGCATTATATTTTTTTTATATTACTTGTTTAATTTCTTTCATGAGCTATTCTTATCTTTTATTAAAAAAAAATTATCGTGAGCTTTTTTTATACATAATATTTATTAAAATTTCTTTTCAAGTTAATAATTAAATAATGTAAAATTATTTTTCTTGTTCTAATATTAAAAACAATGCATTTAAATGTTTTAACAATAAAATATATGGGTATTGTTTTTGGGAGCGGAGTTTTCGTGTCCTTGACCATTTTCAATTTTGTTTCCTTTTTTTTTTTAATTTCTTTTAGGAACTTTTTATACATAATATTTATTTTAGATTTCTTTCACGTGCTTTTTTATACATAATTTTTACTTACAAATTAAGTGAGCAATTTTAATTATTTAATTAGTAATTCTTTTAATTTATTAATAATTCTAAATTAATCAAATAATTTAGCAAAAAAAAATTAATGCAGAAGAAAAATTGATGTAAAATTGTTCGAAAAGATAGTTTGGTTAATGAAAAGACAATCTTATTCAATTCCTTCTATTAGCTCACACTCTCCCTATATATATCTTGTTCAAATTTTCAATCGTTCACAAAATACTTTTTATTCATCCACTCATGTTCAAATATATTTTTTTGAACTTGTAGTGGATGACACTGGATGTTAATACAGTTTTTTTTTTTCAAATATTAATTCAGTAAATAAATTTAATTCATTAATTTTAGTTGTTTCTTTTTTAGATTTAAGTTGCATGTATCTATCAATAGATGGGGTCAGATAAACATAAAAAAATGAATGCAAATTATTTATAAAAGACTTTCTGCAATGTAGTGGAAGAAAAGCAAGAATTGACTTTAAAAAAAAAAATTTTATAATACTAAAAATTTTATAACATTATAATTTTATAATACTAAATTTTATAATACAAAAAAAAAAAAAAAGAAAATCGTTTGGAATTTTATATATATATTTCTTTTATTCTTTTAAATTGTTGTTATGCCTTTTGTTCTTATATTAAATTCTAATTTTTACGCTGTTTATCATCCAAGGCGATTACAATTTTTTTTTTTTATTTAAAAATTATGCAGTTATCTAAGTCTAGACATAACATTAAACTAAATTCGACTATTTATTCTTCACTCTTTATTTACTTTGTTTTGAATAAATAAGTTATCGTTTTCAATTTGTCATTTAAATACTCTGTATTAGTTTAAGTTGGATTTAAATATGTATCTTCATACAAAGTGTATTTAAATTTTCCATATGAACTGTGTTTAAATTGTTATGCATCAACTGTAGCTTAAGACTGCGTAATTCTGAATTAGAATATAAAAAAGCTGCTGTATTTATAAGTGAATATGAAAAAGATACTTGTAATTTTTTTGTTACGAATTTAATTATCATCATTGGTGCGACAGCAGCATGGTGGGCCAAGGCCATCTGCCTACTGGCAGATTTCAAGACAGAAGTTGTTTCCTTTTTACGGGGTAATGTGGTCAAAACTACGCCTAACGCTCTACAGTCATATCAGATCGGGATCTACAGGTTTAAAGTGGATTCCGAACCACTACAAATATCCTTGGCACCCCCGAGACTCGAACCCCTAATCTTCCGCACCGAGTACCAATCAGTGGGCCATCAGATCCTTGCAAATTTAAAATTGACAATAATTATTTTAAGAATGATATAAAAAATCCTAATTAAAAAATCATAAATTTTAGTGGTTTTTAGATCAACTTTAAAATAGAACGTTTTTTTTTTTTATCAAATCATCCAATATTTTAAACAAATTATCTAAAAAATGTTTAATTTTTTCTAAATTCCATCCTTTATAGAATTGGCAGTTTTCAAAGAATCAATGATAAAAGTAAAAAAAAAAAAAAAAATTTAAAAACAGAGATTTAATGAAAACTTTTCTTTTGCTACATTTCTTTACTTTTTTATTTATTAATTTTTAATGGAATTTTTATTTTACTTATTTACAAAAAAATCAAAAAGTATATCCAAATCAAATAATTCCTTATTTAATAAAAAATATATATATATATATCACATTTATGGTATTTGCGGTAAAAACGAGAATTAGATGATTTCAAAAATTGAAATCATGTTTAACAATAATTCCGAACTAAAAAAAAAACTTGATAAACTTTGACTTACCATTATACACTCATGTCCATAAATTAAGGATAATTCAGAATCACACAGAAATTGAACTCTAAAATAAAAATTTCACCCGTAGAATTATCACACACATCTTGAAGAAGAATATGCAAATTACAGGAAACCACCAGATGGCGCGGATAGTACGTCACAATGACGAGAGTGTAAGAGAGGGGTATATAAGGAATGGTGGCAAAGAAGTAAAATTGTTTTTAAAATTTTAAATGCCTTCAGTGCAATAACCGCATAGTTATGGCACAAAGGAAGCACTTGGATGATTTTTTACGTGGTAGAATTATCGGACGACTGGAATGTGGACGTACCCAGCTAGAAGTATCCGAGGAACTTGGAATCGCCCAGAGTGTCATCTCCAGGCTTTGGTAACGATTCCAAGATGATGGTAATGTGAGTAGATGTTACAGCACAGGTCGCCCCCGAGTTACAACGCCGAATGAGGACCGGTATTTTGCAGTTATTGCCAAAAGAAGCAGACGGAGCACAGCATCAGACCTGTTTCGTCAGCTCTCTTCAGCTACCGGTACGACAGTTTCAAGGCAGACCGTGTACTGACGCTTAGGGCACATTGGTCTATATGCTCGTAGACCTGTCAGATGTGTCCCACTTACCGCAACTCACTGTCGCCTGCGATTAACCTGGA
Source organism: Caerostris darwini (assembly GCA_021605075.1). NCBI lineage: Eukaryota > Metazoa > Arthropoda > Arachnida > Araneae > Araneidae > Caerostris > Caerostris darwini. The sequence goes on along the minus strand of BPLQ01000135.1, from coordinate 113,081 downwards.
GTAGAGAGGACATCGCATTGTGGACACCGCAACAGTGGTCTGGTGTGATGTTTTCCGACGAGTCCAGGTTTAGTTTTCAGTCTGATTCTCGACGGACTATCATATGGAGAGCGCCAGGTACCCGTTACCACCAAGAGAACACCATTGAACGACACCGTTACGGTGGTGCAGGATGGCTCGTTTGGGGAGGAATTATTCTTGGTTCCAGAACTGACCTGCATGTTCAGAGTGTAACGATGACAAGCCACATCTATCGGGATGCCATTCTGTAACAACATGTACGTTTGTTTCGGGGCGCCATGGGGGCTGAATTTCTGTTTATGGATGAAAACGCCCGTCCTCACCGTGCAACCATTGTAGACGAATGCTTTCAATTGGAGGATATCACCTGTATGGATTGGCCAGCATACTCACCGGACTCGAATCCAAGAGAGCATGTGTAGGTTATGCTTGGCCGACGAATTGCAGCCCGTCAACCCCATCCCACCTGTCAACCGGAACTTCGGAGGGCATTGCTTGATGAATACTGTAATATTCCCCAAGATCAGATGGATAATTTGATACTCAGCATGCCTAGGCGTTGTAAGGCCTGTATTGCATCGTCCGGGTGATATACTCCATATTAGCCATCATACTAACCATGTTAGACTGTTTTTTGTAAATAGGTTGTTTTTCGAAATTTGCTCCAGGGAGTAAAAATCGCAATTTTTATTAATTATGTCAAACATATAGCATCTTTTTTCTCTTTACCTTTTGTTTAATAAATAGACTTTACAAATAAGTCAAATTTGTTTTGCTTCTGTCTCCTTCTTTGCCTGAACTTCATTATCCTTAATTTATGGACATGAGTGTAATTTAACACATCATTTAGAATTCATAAAATGATTCTCAGTCAACAACAGTTTTCTGATGAAGAATACTGCTATTTATTAAAAAACCCAAAATCAGCCTGCAATTCAATTCCATACTAAAAAAATTATCTTTCTTTCCTTCAATCAATACGGATAAAAAATTTATGTTAACAGAATCCAACGAAATGCCATCATTTTCACAAAAGACTTCGAAAGAGAAAAACAAACGTTTCTCGAAACCAGAGCACAAAAGAACACCTATAAACACGTGACCCTTCCCCTTCGAGATAGAACGGGAACGGGACGAAATACGAGCGTTGGAAATTCCTGGAATAAATTCGAACACCCTTTAAAGAATGCGATGCCCAACACTCCAGAACAATCAATTCCTTTTGGAAGGAGGGAGATGGTCCTTGCGATAAAAACTCACAGTGGGATGTTGGATTCCACCAATATGTGACGCTTTGCTTTATTTTTATTGGATACTCAATCGAGTCCTATCTTGCCCCTATGATTGCAGAGATAAGACCTTAACGCAGCTATCAATTGTTTGCTTGTTTCCTGTTACTACGAATATGTGTAGTCGGTAAGCCCTTATCATTTTTATTTATTTTAGCAATTGTTTAAAATCGTACTTTAGATAATCTGTTAAAAAATAATATTGAAAATTTAAATTTTCTTGTCATGTAGACGTGACAATTTATAACATGCTGTAACATGTAACGACATGTCATCAGGATTGTCACGCAGTACTTCTTATTCTTCATTGGCCCATGGTTGGCTATTTAAGTCTATTTGTAAATTGTTGTATGAAAATAAGTTAACAAGTAAAAAATGGAAGTATGTAGTTAAAATTGTTGAGGCTTGGATGTATTTATTTGCTTCTTCTTCAATCTCGCAACAGCCCCATATTGGGCCAGGCCCTTCTGCCTAAGAACAGATTCCGAAACATGAGGTGTTTTTTGGGTAGAGGTGTCAGCCCTTCTCAATATAGTCTGGTTTAAAAGTGGATTCCAAACTACTACAAACACCTATAGCCCCAGCAGGACTCCCACTCTAAACCTGTGGTACTATGCGGCAGAGCGTTGGTCATTCGGCCATCAAGCTCCATTAAACTGATTGCTATAAAAAATAGATTAACTACAGAAAAAAAAGGGGGAAATGTGAAATAATGGTACAGAGAAAACAAGGAAAATCTTGCTAAAAGGTTTTATGATTATTACTGGCTTTTCTTAAAATGGCAAACTTAAAATAACAAAAGTTGGAAAGTTTTTTTTTTTTTTTTTTTAGTTTTTTTTAATTCGAATGGCAGATTATGAACAGTTACAGCAAAAAAAGAACAACGGAAAAAAAACATACAACATACAACATATATCTGTATAATGTATGCATAATACATGTATAATATGACATATAATATAATTTATATGCCATCACGTAATGTTAAAAAATATTTTGAATTTCTGGATATATATATATGATTTTAATTAAAACTGTACACACAGAAAAATAAACATAAGTTATTTTACAAAAATTATTTACTTTAGACATTTAATTAGTGCATTTGCTTTATCTTTTTAAAAATGGAAAAGAACTCCTTAAATACAAATCAAAACTAAAAAGAAATTCTGATATTATAATTACAATTGTTAATTGTTTAAAACAATCCTTATTAGTGAGAATTTTTCTACTAGAACGAAATTATAAAATATATCATATATATTCAATTTAAGTACTAATTATAATCCATACAAATTTATATCCCCTTGATAATTAAGTTTAAGAAAAATATAATATAATATTATTTTTCGAAACAGATATTTTTTTTACATAATATAATTATTCATTTCAAAATGTACTTATATATATACAAATAATTTCATTATAAATATATGCTGAATTATTTCTAAATCATAAAAATATAACTCCTTATTAAATTGACTAATAATGTTTTTTTACTGCAAAAAATAAGAATAAATAAATTTTTAGTTTGATTCTTAAATGACACTAAAGACATTTTGAATAAGAAAAATAGCTAATTCCCTTTTCAAGCAATTATTTTTGGGACATAATCCAAGGAATTATAATTATTAACCCTTGAAAATTCCATCTGAAAAATTTTAAAAAAGACAAATATTTATGTTGTCGATTTAAAAGTTTCGAATTTAGTAAGGCTTATATAAAAAAAATAATAATAAAAATTAATTAGAATAAAAGTGCAGGAATAAGCTGAAATTTAGAAATTCCTGAATTACTACGTCAGACACATTTTTCATTTTGAACATGTACGAAAAATTCATAATTTATTTCGTTTTGCAATTTTAAATCGTAAATTATGCAGTTTTTAAGATTTGTCAGTAATGTGATTCTTTGAATTTTCAATTCTGCTTTCATCTGTAGTGATATTTTTATCTCTAATGAGTCTTTCATGCTTTTCAAATGAGATTAAGCCTATCTTAATTCTTTTATTCGAATTCATTTGAACATTTGTAACTGTAGCTGTAACTTCGTAAAGAATTGTTTGGTATATTAAGCAATTTAATTTGTAGAGGGCAGCTTATTAAAATAAAAATGATATACACGAATAATTTCCGTAGAAATTTATTAATAATATGCTGAATAAATGCATGCAAAAATATCATATTAGTGTAAAGTACGGTAATGAGTTATATTTTGATATGTATATGTCTGCGTTTAGAATTACATAGAAGATTATGTTTCAGTATAAAATTCCAATGTTTACAAAACGTGTAAGTAATTGGGGAAAACCGCAGAATAGGGTCCGTTGAAATTTGGCGTCAAAAATCTTTAGCCGAAAAGCACCAAATAGCGATTTGAGAATGCAAATGTAGTGAACTGTATACAGTGCAATAAAATCCAGTTATCAAATTTGGCGACTTATTCTACACGTTTCGGTACAAAAAAAGTCACCAAATCCCTATTTTGCGATTTGGCAAATAATTGTATTCCTTTAAATTAAAATTTTTATGAATGATACGTTCTATTATTATTTTTTTATTTTTACCAAATAATAATTTTAACAGCAAAATTGCGAAAATATAACAACTACATACATGAATGTATCTCAGATTTAATGCCTTTTTATTCATTATTTTGAACTGCTCTGATTACTTTGTTCGTGTAAAAATTTTAATATTTTACATATATTTTATTTTTGTAAAATGTGTAATGCTTGATTTGAAACAAATCTGCAATTTAGTATGCCATTAACGTATGGCAGAGAAATTTATATGGTGAAATATCATGATTTGAAAAGTTTTGAATTTCTGGATATATATGATTTTAATTAAAAATATAAGCAAAGAAAAATAAACATAAGTTATTTTTCCAAATATTATTCAGTTTAGACATTTAATTAGAGCATTTGCTTTGTCTTTATAAAAAAGGAAATTGATTCGTTGCATACAAATCAAAATTAAAAAGAAATTCTGATATTATAATTACAATTGTTAATTATTTAAAATAATCCTTATCAATCAGAATTTTTCTATTAGTGTGAAATTATAAAGTATATCACACATATTCAATTTGGGTAATAATTATAATTCATGCAACTCTATATCCCCTTGATAATTAAACTACAGAAAAATATAATATTTTCGAACAAGATTTTTTTATAATCTAATTATTCATATCAAAATATATTTATATTTAAACAAATAATCCTCTTATACACTATGTGGAAGAAAGTGATGGGACACGACACTATAACGACATAAACCCATATTTATTAAAATTAATAGGAGGTAGGGCCTCCTTTGGCTGCGAAGCTGAAACCCTTCTGGTTTTCCAATTTTAAAAACAGGAAGTTCCATTCAGACTTGCATAGGCCCTCAACGATCTAATTAGAGATGTTCAATTGGGTTAAGATCAGGGCTCTGCGCCGGCCAATTTTTTACCAATCAACAGTCCTCCTTGCAATATGGCATGTTGCGTTGTCGTCTTGATACCAGCAATCATCCATACCGTACGTTAATTTGTCGAGAATATCACAGTATTTATCGGCATTCATCGCACCATCAACCTTCAATGGACCAGCCCCATACCAGGAGAAACAGGCCCATAATCAATCCTCCTCCACCAAACTTTAAGTTGGGACGACACACTCGAAAAGGCGTTCTCCTGGTAAACGCCATACCCAAACACGTCCATCGGAACGGAAAAGGTATCGTGACTTCACTTCAAAGGACGCGTTTCCAGTCATCCAGAGTCCAAGTACGGTGAATAGAAGGCGCGCTTTCTTGTTGGTTTTCGTAATCAAAGGCTTATGGGCCGCCGAACGTCCAGTGTAATCCCCTTGAACTTATGGGCCACAGAAAAGAGTATAATTATTTTGTTTGACGACTTGAATCAAGATTTTTCCACTTCGGGGTTTTTGTTCTTGAATCCCTAATGCTATTTTGAGCATATATCTCTCTAATTGACAAAATAACTATTTTGACAAAAAACAACTATTTAAACAAATAATTTTCCCGTCACTTTCTTCCATATGTATATATGCAGAATTAGTTCTAAATCAATAAAATACCAGACCATATAACGACTAATTAGGATGCATAATATTTTTTACTCTAAAAAATATAAATAAATTTTTAGATAGATCAGTAATGAACACTAAATACATTTCAAAAACGAAAATGGATAATTCCCTTTGAAAGAAATTAATTTTGGCCCATGGAGGAATTATAATTATTAACACTTGATAATTTCTTCTCAAGAGTTTAAAAAAAAAAAAGAAATATTTGTGTTGTAGATTCAAAAATTTCAAATTCTGTAAGGCATATATATAAAAAAAATTATAATTTAATTGGTATTAAAGTACAAGAATAAGTTGAAATCTAGAAATTCCTGAATTACTACATCATACACATTTTTCCATTTTCATGTACGAAAAATTCATAATTTATTTCGTTTAGAAATTTTAAATCTTAAATTATGCAGTTTTTAAGATTTGTTATTAATGTAATTCCTTGAATTTTCAATTCTCCTTTCTTCTGTAGTGATATTTTTATCTTCTTAAATGTGACTTTCATGCTCTTCAAATGAGATTAAGTCTTTCTTAATTCGTTTATTTGATTTCACGTGAGCGCAGCTGTAACTTCATAAAGAATTGTTTGGTATATTAAGAAATTTTATTTGTAAGAGTGAAATTTATTAAAATAAAAATATGATATACACGAATCATTTTCATAGAAATTTAGTAAGAATATGCTGAATAAATGCATACAATTATATCACATTAGTATAACGTATATTATTTTCTCTAATGAGTTATATTTTTGTATGTCTGTATATGTCAGAGCTTTAGAATTACTTAGAAGTTTATGTTTCAGTATATAATTTCCATGTTTACAAAGCGAAGAATTTGTGTAAGTAATTGGATAAAATCAAGCGTAGTTGGCGCTACAGAAAATCGCCAAATCCCAACGGCTATTATTTTGCTCTTTGGCCAGTATTTGCATTTCTTTAAATTAAAATTTTTATAAATGGTAATTCGTTAGAAATTGAATTATGATAATTAATATTCCTAAAATCTTAACTCATCTTAATAACTGCTTGAAATTTATTACGTACAAAATAATATATTCGTCACATTTAAGTTGTTGTTTTCTTTTCAAATACCGGAATTATATAATTACAAATTATATCAAAGGTGACATGCTACATTACGCTTTCACAATTTAAAGCTATGACTCCCAAGAGGTTTCACTCTCTATCCTCCTTTCTCACGTTCAACGAACATTTTCCGGCTTCGAGATTTATCAAGATCATTCCTCTAGATTAACTCGGTTCAGCATAGTTTTGCGAACAAATTTTCTCATCATCAAAGACCCAATCTTTATCGGCCTAGTTATTATGGCCTTTCATAACATTTATAAACTTTCTTAAAATCATAAATGAAAATTTGTAGCACGCAATATATATATATTGGCAACCATATTGTATTGGGTGTGGTGCAGTTGAGATACATGAGACACAGGTTGGAGAACTCACAGTTTTATCGATACGCGCACAAACACCACACTCATACAATTAGAGACAGACAATATTTAACATTTAAAGTAAAATACAGATAATTATAGCTTCGTGGAAAGACTCCACTAATATTTAAAACATTTTAAAATAGTTAATTATAGATTCGCAGAAGGATTCCATTTCTAAGCCGGCAACCTGATACTCAGATATGCGCAGGATGCTCGAAATATTTCCATTCCGGGTGAGAGTCCGTAGACCAACTGATCAGTTCTCCTGAAAGCCACAGGGGGCATTCTTGCGAGTGAATAGGTTTGGCATAATTTGTCGGTCACTTTTTTGCACACTTTAGACTAATAAGATAGAGACCGGGACTTACATTTTATCGTGGTTCCAAACCACTAACAAACATTCATGACCCCACCAGGATTAGAACTTGAAGACTATGGTAGAAAAGGCCAAACCAATATCCGATTGCAAAAGGATAGGAGGAATCATGTTTACAAATTTCAAGTATACAGGTAGTAATCGCTTTATCTTTCTAGTAGTAACTGCGATATCTTTTTAGCTATTATACAGATAGTAATAAAATTAGATAGTATACAAGTAGTAATAACATTAATAGCAATCCATAGGAAATAAATTTAAATTCTTCCGAATAAAATTCTTTGTCTTGAAATATTTTTTTAGAAGTCTCAATTATTCATGTAAAAAAAATTGCTTGAATTAATTTTTCATTTTAGATTTTGCACGTGTGTATACTTTGTATTATTTTTAACCTTAAAAGAATATAATGTCAAGCCAAAAAAAGTCTTGTTTGAATATCAGGGAAAATCTCTTTTACAAAATCAGAGTTTTAACTTGTATCGACACCAGACAGTTTTTTATAACACATATTCATTTTTATCCATTTTGTTTCAATTAATTGCTACTTTTAATAGCTTAATATCTGTTATTTTCTTTTTCCTCTGTAGTTTATACTTATAAAAAAATAATAAACCTTTTCAAAGAATGTCATAAGTTAAAATAAAAATAATAAAAAAACAATAGATTGAAACCTTCTGTATTTTTTTTTTTTTAATAGTTTTTTTTTCCTTGTACGATTCTTTTTTCTCAACAACACCTGCCTTTTTTCAACAAAGTTAAAAAGCTTCTTTCTATTGTTTAATGGGCTTGAGAACTCCGATTAATAACACTTTTTACTTAATGCATTCATTTATTGTCAGGAAATAATTTTTATGATTTATTTCGATTCTTTTAGTTTTTTTATTTACTTAAATGCAGGTAAAAGTTTTATAAAGAAAAATGATCTGTTTTATGTTGGTAAGTCTTATATGGGATAAACTAATATCGGTAGATTAGAAAGAAATATAATTAAGGAAATATTTTTTATAAAAATTGTTACTTTTTTAATATTTATTTGTTCATAAAAAATGATTAAAAAAACAGAAAAAAAAGAGTTTTAAAATCTGTCTCCAAAAATTATTAATAAACTAGATCATGGTGCAAAGTATCGGCCTATATACAACGGCTTACAGAAGAAGTTGGTTCATGTTTATAGGAACACTTTAAATTTAATTTACAAGAATTATATACACATAAACATAGCTCCATTTGCATAAAAAAATGAAAATTAAAGATAATTTCATTCACATGTGCAGTTCCCTCAAAGAACGGAGATTTTCAGAGCTCTTTAGTCTACGTTGAATCTAATGCACCTGGTCTGCGGCAGACCTTTATTATCACACAGCATGATTCACGAATATCATAAGGGGCTCACTTTGTAAACAGTTGGTAAATCCAACCTATTCAATCACTTCAGAGAAAAAGAGAAAAAAAAACACTTCTTGTCGACTCGTCGCAGAACTGTATTCTCTCCTTTTCCAAAAAGCTGCCTTTAAGAAAATCTGTAAAGTGGGGCAGTCAGCTTCCCTCACTTCTTATTGGAGCAGACACTTTCTCAGTCATTGATCTATCACCCAACAAGATGCAGAAACTTATGGTATAGTTCATATTCCATTTGTAATTGTTTGAACCTGTGAAGGTCGCACAAACATTCGCTAATTTTCTGAGTCTCATTATGCATGATACCGAATATCTGCTGTCAGAAATGAGTGAAAGTTTTTCTCATTAGTGCAAAATACTAATTGCATGCAATATACCTACCCACAACACTGCTTATATGCAGTCAAATTTGAGTAATAGGTTGTTATTATGTACTTGTTAAAGAATATACATTCATCTCTCCTGGGAATGAAATACAAAACTCTTCTCGTGAGGAATAAAATACTACAATGGTCTAGATTTCATTCCAATTTTATATATCATACCGTTTATCATTTGATTTTCTGTTCTCAAAATAAAAACTTGCTATTGTTTTAAATCTTAAAAAATTGAGGTTTTTCCACAGGTTTCGGGTTTGAATCCCGGCGATGCCATGGATGTTTGTAGTGGTTCGGAATCCACTTTAAACCGTAGGTCCCGGTCTCCTATGACTGTAAGAGCGTCATGGAGCAAAAGTCAGGCTTCTACCTACGAGTGCTCCATCACAACAGAAGCTGCTTCCTTCCAATTCAATCATGAGTACATATGGGCTCGTGGGCTTGGCCAGCCAAGTGGGATAAGAAACAACAAACAACAACAACATGAAAATCTAACGAAAAAAGAATTTTAAATAAAGAAATATTAAAATAGCAATTCAATATTTAAGTTGCAAAAGTGTTCAATATTTCGAAAATATTCAGCTTTTTCAATATGTATTAATTTATACTAAGTATTTTATTTCATTTACTTCCTTACTATTATTACATTTACAATTAATATATTCTCATATACCTTACCTATGTCATCCTATATTTCTTGGATTATTTATTATTATAATAGACAATAACATTTTTACCAATTCATCTAATTTTTATACATTGCAGCTCTGCAGAATACAATAGCTACTATATCTTTCTTTCTTAAAAGTGGGCGGACCAAGATCTACTACATCTCCCCTATTATTTATGACCTACTTCGACAACAATAGCTTTACTAATCTAATATTTTTTTTTTTACATTGGAATTACCCAGACTTTATCGTACAATACAACAAAGGCTCTTCAGTAAAATAAGCTAACCAAGATTTATCACATCACATAAAAATGCTTTAATTTTTTTCAAACAAAAGTGAAAAAGAATATCTGTGCATTATATTTTCATTAAATGAGATGTATATTCTGCAATCATTTATTACAAAACATATTTTACTTATATAAGTATATATATCTATATACTTATATTCTTAGTATTATTATCTTATATTCTTAGTATTATTATCTTATTACTTATATTATAGTTCAGATTTTATTCCAGTTTCATATCATGCCATTTATCATTTGATTTTCTGTCTCAATAGAAAACTTGCTCTTGTTTTTAATCTTCCAGAAATTAAGGATTTTTCTTTTTATGATTTTTCGACATTAAATAATTTTTTTTATTTCGAATTTTTCAGTTTTTATTTACTCCACTTCTGAGCCGAAAACCCCAAACTCGCCTATGCGCAGTGGTGCGAAATGTACTTCCTCTCAGGGTGAGAGTCTGTAGGACAACTAACCATTTCTTCCGAACGTCGCAGGGGGCACTCTTGCCAGTGGATAAGTTTGGTTGGTTGGTTTTTCACATTTCAGGCTAATTCGACTGGGACCTACAGTTTAAATAGGAAATAATTTTTAAAAAAATCTGGAAAAATTTTTTTTAAAAAAATCGGAAAATTTTTTTTTTTTTTAAAATCGGGGTAAAAAACGCACTTTCAGGTTCATGGGAATTTTTAATTTTCAAACATTATATACTATTTCAAGCATTATATACAAGCAGAATTCTATTTACAAAAAATGAAAATTAAAGATAATTTGATTCAAAAGTACTGTTCATTCCAAGGACGGAGATTTTCAGAGTTTTCGAGTCTACGACGAATCTAATGCAATAGGTCTGCCACGACAGAGAAAAAAAAAAAAAATAGCCTTTCTGGTTGACTCTTCACAGAACTCTCTCGACAATTTTAAGACAATTCGTCGGGGATGGGGGGTAGCTTCTCTCACTTCTCATTGGAGTAGACATTTCTATCACCAATCACGATGGAACGAGCATGGTATATGAATTGGTTGATATTCCATACGTAATTGTTTCAACCTGTGTAGGTTGCGTAGACATTCGCTAATTTTCTCATTATACATAATACGGAATATATGTCATCATATTTGAGTGACAGGTTGTTCTCACTAGTACAAAACACTAATTGCATGTAATATAACTAACTACCCACAGCACTACTTATCTGCTGTAGAAAACTTGCTCTTGTTTTTAATCTTCCAGAAATTAAGGATTTTCTTTTTATGATTTTTCGACATTAAATAATTTTATCTTTTATTTCGAATTTTTCAGTTTTTATTTACTCTACTTCTAAGCCGAAAACCCCAAACTCGACTTTGCGCAGTGGTGTGAAATTTACTTCCTCTCAGGGTGAGAGTCTGTAGGACAACTAACCATTTCTCCCGAACGCCGCAGGGGGCGCTCTTGCCAGTGGATAAGTTTGGTTGGTTGGTTGGTCACTCTACTGTCATGTTTTGCACATTTCAGGCTAATTCGACTGGGTCCTACAGTTTAACTAGGATTCCGAACTCCTAATAAACATCCATGCCACCGCCAGGATTCGAACTTGAAGCCTGTAATACCAAAGACCAGAGAACTAGACAATTGGCCATCAGACCGCTTGCCAATGGATAGAAGGAAACATGTTTACAAATTTCAAATGTACATATAGTAACAGCTTTAGCTTTCTAGTAGTAATAGTTTTATCTGCTTAGGTATTATACAGATAGTTATAGTATTAACTAGAAAATTTAAATTCAATTAAATCAAATTCTTTGTCTTAAAATATTTTTTCTGATGACTCAATTAATAATTGAAAAAAAAATTACCTGAATTAATTTTTCATTTAAAATTCTGTAGGTAATTATACTTGACATTATAAACTTTATAGATTAAAAATATTATAAAAAATCTTGTTTGAATATCAGGAAAAAATCTCTTTTACAAAATTAGAGTTTTAACTTGTATCGACACCAGACAGATTTTTTTTAAAGCACATTCATTTTTATCCATTTTGTTTCAATTAATTGCTACTTTTAATATCTGTTATTTTCTTTTTTGGCTATAGTTTATACTTGTAAACAAATAATAAAGCTTTTTAAAGCATGTCATAAACTAAAAATAAAAAGATTAAAACCTATTGTATTTTTTTCGTAATAGTATATTTTTTTTATCTTGTATGATTCTTTTTTCTCAACAACACCTGCCTTTTTTAAACAAAGTTAAAACATTTCTTTCTATTCTTTAATGTGCTTAAGAACTCCAATTAACAGCACATTTTACTTAATTCCTCCATTTATTGTCAATAAATAATTTTTATGTTTTATTTGGATTCTTTCAGTTTTTTTTACTTACTTAAATGTAATTAAATGTTTCATAAAGAAAACGTTATATGTTTTATGTTGTTAAGTCTTAGGTGGGATAAATTAATATCGATAGATTAGAAAGAATTAAATACAATTAAAGAAATATTTTAAAGATAATTTTAAAAAAATTTTATTTTTTATATTTGTTTGTTCATTAAAAAAATTATTTTTAAAAAAGATCAGGAAAAAAAAAATTTTTTAAAAATCGGGGAAAAAGCCCCACTTTCAGGTTCATGGGAATTTTTAATTTTCAAGCATTATACACTGAAGTGACAAAAGTCATGGGATACCTCTTAATATCGTGTCGGCCCTCCTTTCGCCCGGCGAAGTGCAGCAACTCGACGTGGCATGGACTCAACAAGTCGTTGGAAGTCTTCTGCGGGAATATTGAGCCATGCTGTCTCGATAGACGTCCATAATTGTGAAAGCGTTGATGGTGCAGGATTTTGGGCACGAACAGACCTCTCGATGATGTCCCATAAATGCTCGATGGGATTCGTGTCGGGCGATCTAGGTGGCCAGATCATTCGTTGGAATTTTCCAGAATGTTCTCCAAACCAATCGCGAACAGTTGTGGCCCGGTGACATGGCGCATTGTCATCCATAAAAATCCCATCGTTGTTTGGGTACATGAAGTCCATGAATGGCTGCAAGTGATCTCCAAATAGCTGAACATAAGCTTTTCCCGTCAATGTTCGGTCCAGTCGCACCAGAGGACCAAGTCCATGCCATGAAAAAACAGCCCACACCATTACGGAGCCAATACCAGCTTGAACAGTGCCTTGCTGACAGTTTGGGTCCATGGCTTCGTGGGGTCTGCGCCACACTCGAACCCTACCATCAGCTCTTACCAACTGAAATCGTGACTCATCAAACCAGGCCACGGTTTTCCATTCATCTAGGGACCAACCGATATGCTCACGTGCCCACGAGAGTCGCTGCAAGCGATGTCGTTCTGTCAGTAAAGGCACTCGAGTCGGTCTTCTGCTGGAATTGCCCAAGAAAGCCAAATTTCTCCGCCCAGTTCTAACAGACAAGTCCCTTGTACGTCCCACATTGATTTCTGCGGTTATTTGACGCAGTGTTGCTTGTCTGTTAGAATTTACGACTCTTTGCAGATGTCGCCGGTCTTGGTCGTTAAGTGCAGGCGGTCGACCACTGAACTGTCCATGCTGGGATGTTATGCCTGAAATTTCATACTCTCGGCACACTCTTGACACAGTGGATCTGGGAATGTTGAATTCCCTAACGATTTCCGAAATGGCATGACCCATGCGTCTAGCTCCAACTACCATTCCGCGTTCAAAGTCTGTTAAATCCCGTCGTGCGGTCATCATCACGTCAAAACCTCTTCACATGAATAACTTGAACAGAAATGAAAGCTCTGCGAAAGCACTGCGCATTTATACCTGTTCTACGCGATGCTACTGCCATCTGAAAATTTGCAAATTGCTACCCCATGACTTTTGTCACTTCAGTGTATACATATATACAGAATTCTATTTACAAAAAAGGAAAATTAAAGATAATTTGATTCAAAAGTACTGATCATTCCAAGGACGGAGATTTTCAGAGTTCTCGCGTCTACGACGAATCTAATGCAATAGGTCTGCCACGACAGAGAGAAAAAAAGAAAAATATCCTTTCTGGTTGACTCTTCACAGAACTCTCTCGACAATTTTAAGACAATTCGTCGGGGATGGGGTGGGGCTTAGCTTCTCTCACTTCTCATTGGAGTAGACATTTCTATCACCAATCACGATGGAACGAACATGGTATATGAATTGGTCAATATTCCATCTGTAATTGTTTCAACCTGTGTAGGTTGCGTAGACATTCGCTAATTTTCTCATTATACATAATACGAAATATATGTCATCATATTTGAGTGACAGGTTGTTCTCACTAGTACAAAACACTAATTGCATGTAATATAACTACCCACAGCACTGCTTATCTGCTGTCAACTTTGAGTGATAGGCTGTTATTATGTACTTGACAAAAAATAATACATTCCTTTTTCCTTGGGAATGAAATGACAAAAATTTTCTAGTGAGAAAAAAAATGCTTCAATGGTCCAGATTTCATTCCAATTTTATATCATGCCCTTTATCAGCTGATTTTCTATCTCATTAGAAAAACTTGCTGTTCTTTTGAATCTTCTAGAAATTAAGGATTTTCCCTTTTTATGATTTATCGACAGTAAATAATTTTTTTTATTTTATTACGATCCTTTTAGTTTTTTATTTACTTCAATTCAGGTAAGAGGGCGAAAGTTTCATGAAGAAAAAATTATCTGTTTTGGGTTGCTAAGTCTTATGTGGGATAAATTAATATCGATAGATTAGAAAGAATTAAATGTAATTAACGAAATATTTTAAACTGTAATTTTAAAAATTTGTTACTTTTTTTATATTTATTTGTTCATTAAAAAAGTGATCAAAAACAGGAAAGAAAGAAAATTTAATATTTGCCATCAAAATTTATTAATAAGCTAGATCATGGTCTAGATTTTATTCTAATTTTATATCATGAAATTTATCATTTGATTTGTTGTTGTTATTTCTCTCATTAAAGGAGGGAAAGAGGAAAGCTTTTGTTGTGATGGAGCACCCGTAGGTAGAAATCTGACTTCTACTTCATGTCGCTGAAGAAGGAGGGCAGTGCTTTCCGGGAGGATTTTCATGGAGAACTACACTGCATGTGCGTATAGTATGAGAGAAAACTCGGGAAACTCCCATCAGATAGTCCGACTCACGAGGCAAGATGCTGAACATCGCAAAAGACCATCAAACCTCCTCGTTTTTTAAAATATTGTTTAGAATAATACAGCCAGTGGATTGAAATTCTGCTCTAATGCTTACAGCGGCGCACTTTGCCACGATTCAGGTATCATCCGATTTTCTGTTCTCAATAGAAAAACTTTCTTATGGTTTTGAATCTTCTAGAGATGATAGATTTTCCCTTTTTATAAAAATCGAACGAAAAAAGAATTTTAAATGAAGAAATATTAAAACAACAATCAGTATGTAAGTTGCAAAAAATTTCTATATTTTGCAAATATCCAGTTTTTCCAACATGTGTTAATTTATAGTAAGTATTTTTGTTTTATTTACTTCTTTACTATTATTACATTAACAATTAATATTCTCATATACCTGGCCTATGACATTCTATTTTTCTTGGATTACTTATGACTATAATAGACAATAACATTTTCACAATTCCTCTAATTTTTATACATTGCAGTTGTCTAGACTCATAATACAATAGCTACTATATCTCTCTTCCACAAATCTACAACAACATCTTCTTATTATTTATGACTTACTTCGACAACAATAGCTTTGCTAATCTAGATTTTTTTTACATTGTAATTCTCCAGACTTAAAGTTAAAGTATATTTAAGCGATGCGATAAATTTTGGTCAGATATTTTGTTGAAGAGCCTTTGTTACTATTTTCCGGGTTTTCTGTCATACAATACACAAACGCGATGTAGTTCCCCCTTAAAGTCCTCCCGGAAGTCCTCCGGGAATCGAACATGAAACCTGTGGTACCGAGCGACAGAATCAATGGCCATCAGGCCACGCGTAGGTAGAAGCCTGACATGGCTCTATGACGCTAAAGAAAGAGGGCAGTGCCTTCCGGGAGGACTTTAAGGGGGAACTACATCGCGTTTGTGTATTGTATGACAGCAAACCCGGAAAATATTAATAAAGGCTCTTCAACAAAATATCTGACCAAGATTTATCGCATCGCATAAATATGCTTTAACTTTTTTCAAACAAAAGTGAAAAAAAAAAGAAAAAAAAATTGGGTGCATTATATTTTCATTAAAACAGGATGCATATTCTGCAATCATTTATTACAAAACATATTTTAATTATATAAGTGAATCTTTGCTTTAATATTAACAAAAAAAAAAGAATGTTGCTGTTGTCGAATCCCTCATGGCAGGAGGGAAAGGGGCAGCTTCTGTTGTGATGGAGCTCCCGTAGGTAGAAGTCTGACTTTTGCTCCGTGAGGACTTTTAGTGGGAACCACCCAGCATTTGTGTATTATATGGAAAAACCCGGAAAACTCCCATCAGGTACTCCGACTAAGGAATCAATATGTAATGTATACTGTTATAGGGCATGAATATTATCGCGTTAAATTTAGGTTCATTCATATAAAGGTTCAAGCAATTTAGCATAATTGTTGTCTATGAACAGAAGTGAATGTGCTCTGGCATTGTTGTTGTGTCTAATCCTCAATGTTCTGTCTTGCGGGACGGGCATTCCCCGAGTAGTCTACTCATGCAGGGAGGGACAGGGGGCAGCTTCTGTTGGGATGGACAATCCGTATGTAGAATGGTTTGGTTTTGATTGGATTGCTTTGCTTTGCCGCTCTACGATCATCTTGTGCACACGTTAGGCTTAAATATACCAGGACCTACAGTTTTTAGTGGATTCCGAACCACTACAAACATCCATGGCACCGCCGGCAATCGAACATGAAACCTGTGGTACAGAGCGCCAGAATCATTGGCCATCAGGCCACCCGTAGGTAGAAGCCTGACATGGCTCCGTGACGTTGAAGAAGGAGGGCAGTGCCTTCAGGAGGACTTTAAGGGGGAGCTACCCCGCGTTTGTGTATTGTATGAGAGAAAACCCGGAAAACTCCCAACAAGTAGTCCGACTATAGAGTCAAGATGCTGAATATCCCAACGCCCTCGACTCTCGTCGTCTTTTGAAACAGTGTTTACAACAAACTCGCCAGCGGAATGAATCGGCCCCTAATGCTCACCAGCGGCGCACGTTGCCACTGAGTCACGAGTCGGGCAAAAAAAAAAAAAATAATAATAACGATTATTAAATTATATTTTTTTCTATTTAAAATCTTAGCTTTTAATTTGAATTTTGCAAATATTTTTCTTCTGACATAATATCAAAAATAATATTTAATTCAAACTTAAAATCGAAACATTTGCTATATCAAATAGCGTTATTTACAATTGTAGTGGTATGGGTACTAGCCACACAAGTCCGAGCACCAGATTGTAGTGTTCAGGTCGGGCAATCAGATTGTAACTGGGTGAGGTTGTGTTGAGTTGAGTTATTTGAGGAGCAGGTTGGAAAACCCTCGCTTTATTGGCAAAATTATTGACACACATATAATTAATGACTTACAATATTATTAATGACTTACAATATTCAACACATTTAAAGAGAGATAATTATGGATTCGTGGAAGGACTCTACTTCTAAACCGAAAGCCGAATACTCGGATATACGCGAAATATAATTTCTCTCCTATAAGTCTATAGCCCAACTAATACGCAGGGTTGAATTAAAAAAATTTCCTCTCAGGATGAGAGATTATAAATTAAATGCTTCCCAGCGGGGGAGCAGGTTGCGCCTACTTCTCGGATGAGAGTCTCCAGGCCAACTGACCATTTCTTGTCTTGTTCTTGAAGAAAAATGCTTGCCCAGTTTTTTTATGGTTTGATTTAGGGTGTCAAATCAGATTCCATATTTCGGATGTTGGCTTTATAATGCTTACTTTTTACGGGGGTAGGGTCGTCAGCCCCACAACCAACACTCTACAGTCATATTATACCGGGACTTATGGCTTAAATTTAACCTACCGTGGATTTTAAACCACTACAAACATCCATGTCCTTTCAGACTCCGATACCTGTCGAATCGACCGCCAAGAGTGCTAGTCATTCGGCCACCAGGCTCTAAATTACATTTATCATAATTTTAATCATTATTTTTTATTAATCATTGATCATTAATTTTATAAACTCGTTTGCATAAGACCCTCGATGAACTTGAACTGAATAATAAAATTATTTAATATTCTACATTAATACAGAAAAAATTTAAATTTTTCTTATTAGTAAAGATATTTTTTTTTCCTTCGCAAAAACCAATCATTAAATATTGTAGAAATATGTAACCATTTTTAGTGAGAAAGGTAATATTTTGAGTGCCTTTTCTGGTACCATTTATATCATTTTCCTCTTGTTGTTTACAGAGAAAATATGACGGCAATAAATATTAAGGAGAGATTTAAGGCCGCAATAAAATGTCTCGATCGGTTTCCTTAAACAATACCAAGTTGACAACTTCGATAAATTTTGTTTTTGACGAGGATGGCGGATTAATCTTTTATATGAAAGATTTAATGTGCATTTTGAATTTAATTTCTGTCGAAGTATTTTTTCTGTATCAAATAAAATTCGTTCAGACATTTAATATTTTGCTTAGGAAAATGATGTTTACACAATTTACAAAAAACACCGAAATTTCTGTATTTCATCATGAAATAAAACATTTTTGTAACAAATTTCAAATACTACAAAAATTTGTTTAACAGTTAATATGGAATGTTAATTGTTAACCAATGCAGTAACCATACCAATAATCGGTAACCAAATTTGAAAAGCTACAGGATTTCTTTACCAATTAATAACTAACATGGAACAAATAACATGCTGTAACCGTGCTTTCTCCTATACACTGGCAAGAGCGCCCCTTTTGGCGTTCAGGAGAAATGGTCAGTTGGCTTTGAGACTCTCACCCGAGAAGAAGTATAGCGTGACCTGGGCTTCAGCTGAGAAATGTTTAGTTTTTAGTCTCTCATCTTGAGAGGAAATATATCAGATAGTAGAGATTCCGTATCCTGAACTATTCTTGACTAATTTCTATCTAAAAAATGCCAGGGGACTCGCCATCATTCCTCCACACCAGGGGTCTCCAAACTTTCCAGCCATACTGTTTACTCCAGTAAGTACCAAGGGCCAAAACCGTTTTAATTTTTCTGCCATTATCTATAATTTCTAGCTAATACTCTTGCTAATTTCGCTGGTTCAATTACTACAAATACTATTGTGCCTATCGATACGACTGGGACACTTGACGACATCTAGTGATTAAAAGCGGAAATAGGTAGGTATAACTATCGAGGGTAACCGCGGGATGTTCACTAATTTATAATGTTAGTGAGATTCATTTCAATTATTTGTTAGTTGTTATGCTTAAGTTAAATTTTCTGCGTATTATGCTTGTCCTAGCCTTTACCTAGCAAGTCAATAAAAGCGAGTTATTATTATTCTGTGTTTTTTTATCCAACTTATTACAGCAACAATAAGCTATTCGCTGTCACGGGCCGGATGGATGACACTGGTGGGCCGGATTTGGCCCACGGGCCGTAGTTTGGAGACTCCTGCTCTAGACCACTGGTATCCAAAGGGGACGATAGCTCCCCCTGGGGGCAGTGGAACAATTAAAGAGAGGGATTGTGACTTCTGGCCCATTTGAAAGACGTTTAATAAAAATTAGGTGGCGGTGAAAACAAACAGGAAAAGAAAATTTAGCCAAATTATTCGCCAAAGATGGCTGCAAACAACTGACTGACTGTTTATGCTGGACTATGGATATTAATTGCAGACATGATTTTAATTGTATTTCCTTCTTTATATTTAGTGTAATGTAGCTTTAATACGGTCACAAATATATTATCAAAAAAGAGAAGAAGAAAGAAACCGACTATAAATAGCTATCGTGGTGATTTAATATTATTGCCGACAAAAACAGACCTTGGATAAATTCTCTGATAGCAGAGCACCTGGTTTATGTTTCTCATAAGGATCCTTTTTAATGTTATTCGTAATATTTATTTTCGTATTATTCTTTGTTATATTAATTGTATATCATATGTGAATGTTATTATGGATTTTAATAAAAAAAATTATAATTTCAAGCTTTAAGATGTCTTCTTTATAACATCGTTATTTACAATTTTTCAAGACATATATGGATATATAGATAAATTTAAAAAAACACTTTTTTTTTCCCTCTCACCCGAGGAAAAGTATAGCGCAACCAACTGAGAAATGTTTAAATCTACAGTCTCTCACAAAGATAGGAAATATATTTTGCATAACCTTGCCCATTAACTGACCTACAAACTCTCACCCGGAGAGAAAATCTATTTATTGCAACCCTGCGTTTAGGCCGAAAGTACGAGCTTATAAGTGGAGTCCTTCCATGAATCTATAATTATTTGTCTTTTTTTTGTTTTAATGTAGCTGACAAACACTTAGACAGTTGTCTTTGGTGCCTTAAGGCAAGCGCTGCACCAACATTACTCACTTAGCATTACCAAGGAGGTGCGTGTAGCTTGAAGATAAGCGCGGAGTAACAATACCCCTGCAGCACCATACAATCATGTTAAACTGGGGCCTACGGTTTAAAGTGGATTCAGAACCACTACAAACATCCATGGCACCGCCGGGACTCGACGCCGAAACCTGTGGTATCGAGTGCCAGAGCTGTAGCCACTCAGACATTTAGATCCCTAATTATTTCTGTTTGAATGTGTTAAATATTGTTTGTCTCTAATTGTATGTGTGTGATGTTTGTGCATGTGTAAATAAAGCTGTGAGTTTCCGAAACTGTGTCTCAAATACCTCAACCCAACCAAACCCATTAATATTTTTATGTTTTTAATTTTTATGAAATTTCAAAACATTTAATTCTCTGATGGGATAGATTATAGTGATTGTGTTTATGCTCTCAAAATAATTCTACATACATTTTTATTAAATAAATTACATTTAGAATAAACAAATATTTTATTTTATTTATAAAATATTTCATAAATCTTCATTCAGGCATATTAAATAATTTTATTTAATAATTCACTGCGTCATTTTTAAATTATTACTATTTTAGTAAAAATAATTTTAATAATATTATAACATTGTAATAATATTATAATTTTAATAATATAAAATCATTCAATTTATTTGCATTAAAATACTGACATAAATTATACCATCAAGTTAAAAAAATGCAAATTCTTTATTTAGGAAAGAAATTGAATCTTTGTAAAGAATAAATTGAATGATTTATTTATCTACAATGTCCTTGGAAATAATTTTGCACATTTTCTTTACGAGGAAAAATCAATTTTTATTTATAATTCCAAATATGAATAATGAATCTTCCTTATTTCTGGAATTCTTTTATGCTATCAAGTCAAAATCTAATAAATGACTCCATCTAATTTTTTTCTTTTATAAAAATCATGAATACCCTGCTACAAAAGCTTTTTTATTCTGTAAAAAGAAGCCTTTTTATATCTCAAACAGAGAATCAAATATAATTTATTTTTTTTATTCTGTTGCCATATTAACAGTTGAAAACTGTATCGTTACTTCCGTTTCCTGTTGTGTGCGCTTCCGAAATACTTGATAGGATAATCCATTTTCCAGCCTTGAGGGAGAGAAGGCAGCACACAAATGATATCATTATTCTAAAAAACTCGCTGTGTCCGAGGCTATTTTGAAGAACATACGTCATCAAAAGAATTGGATCTTGCAACCGGAAGCTACATTTTCGGTTTCCTGAAAAGACGCCATTTTTTTCGCGAGTCTTAATTCATCATATTTTGAAGTTTCGAGAAAAAAAAAAGATTACAGTATGCATTAAAGTTATTCTAGAATATTTTTTATCGTTCATTTTAATGCAATGTACAATTTTGGAAGAAAAAAACAGGCGCCATTTTGTAAATGGAGAAACTCGACAATTGTATATATCTCGTACATTAGAATGATATATTAATGCTCAGAAGGAATATAGAGCTTTAATAAGAAACATGAAAAGATATTTTTAGAATATTTTTTTTAAAAAAACGAGCATATATATGAAAAATGTGAAAAAAAAATTTTTGAATGGAGTTTTTAGAATATTTTTCGGTAAAAAAATAGAACATGTATATGTTCTTTACAATACTGTTATGATATATTTACATGTGTTTATTATTTACATTCATATATTCCTAAAATATGTAATGAACTGTGATTTTGTATTTAAAATTTTATTTAAAAACATATGTTTTTGTATCCAGTCTTGCATTACTCCTTTAATAGTCTCTAAAAAAATAAATATTATATATTTATTATACATAATTTACAAAAATATTTAATATCAAACAGCTTTAAAATCAAACATAAACTCATGTTTGTGAAAATTGTAACACCATGAAGGAATCGTCATAATTGAATGAAATTTAATACACAGTTGAGTAGTAGTGTTACAAATAAATGATTAAATGTTCAAAGCAAACAAACAATAACATGAGATCGGAATCAGTATTTTGTGTAGCCACCACGCGCAGCAATAAGTGCTGCTACACGACGTGGCATGGAGTCAAACAAATTTTGAATGTCTGCCTGAGGAAGCGCATTCCATATTGTTTGTATGCGCACCCAAAGTTCGTCTGCAGAAGCAACAGGACGAGGATCACGAGCGAGACGCCGACCAACGAAATCCCACACATGTTCAATCGGCGACATATCCGGGGAATACGCAGGCCAAGGAAGAAGCTGTACCTGCCGCGTTGCAAAGAAGGATTGAACAGTCCTAGCGATATGAGGGCGGGCATTGTCCTGTTGAAATACAGCGCCTGGCAAGCTTTGAAGGAAGGGAACAGCTTGGGGCTGTAGAACTTCACTGATGTACCGGTTGCTGTTCAGATTGCCCACAATTCTTAGCAATTGAGATCGTCCATGATATGCTATGGCACCCCAGACCATAACTCCGGAGGTTCGTCCACTGTGGCGTTCGATAATGCATTCCGTAAGGTGGCGTTCACCGGCATAGCGTCTGACACGAATGCGGCCATCATGGTACCACAAATTAAAGCGGGATTCGTCAGAAAACACGACATGCTGCCAATCAGCACGCCAGTCTCTATGCTGAGCGGCCCATTGTAGCCGCAGGCGGCGATGGTTTAGCGTAAGAGGGATCCTGTATAAAGGAGTCCTTGCGCGCAGTCCACGCTGCAGCAGACATCTACGAATTGATGAAGCACACAATGAAACACCTGTAGCTATTGACCACTGTGCTGCCAATTGTCTAGAAGGAAGCTGTACTGTCCGTCAGCGCCATGCGGACCAGGTGTCTATCATCGCGAGCTGACGTCACATTTCGGGGTCCACTCCCGGATTTCCGAGTTGTCCGACACTCGTCCGTCCACTGCTTCCAAAGACGCATCACTGTGCTGCTGTTACGCTGCACACGAGCGGCTACTGCACGATAAGACAATCCAGCTTCACGAAGGCTGATGATTCTCCCCCGTTCAAACTCTAAGTTGTTCAAATCTCGCTCTCTTTCGTCGAAGAGGCATAAGTAACGATTAAGCTAACGTTTACCATTAGCAGATGACCACTGATAACCATACACGCCTCGCTACAGCCGTCTATTTATTCGGATATATCCGCCGTTCAGAGAGCGCTGCTCAGCATACGCATGCGCTACGGATTTGAAATTCTAATCATTTGCATATCATGCGCTAATTTGCATTTTCTGAAAATTTCAGCTCACTCGCGTAAGTCCTTCATTGTGTTGCAATTTTCACAAACATGAGTTTATAAAAGAAAAAAAAAATCGATATTTTTAGAATATTTTTCAAAAAAAGGAACATATATGAAATATATGAAAAGGAAAATGTTGAATGGCGTCTTTAGAATATTTGTTTGGTAAAAAAAGGAACACATATATGTTCTTTACAATACTATTATGATATATTTCCATGTGTTTTTTATTCACATTTATATAATCGGAAAATATGTAATGGATATGTTTTTGTATTTTGTGTGCAATAAAGTTATTCTAGACTTTTTATTCCTTCTTTTTTTTTGTAATTCATTTTAATGCAATGTACGCTTATGAAAAAAACGAAAAAGCATCGGCAACATTTTGTAAATGAAGAAATTCGCCAATTGTATATGTCTCCTACATTAGAATGTTATATTAATATTCAGAATGTTATAGAGCTTTAATACAAAACATTAAAACGAAAAACATTGATATTTTTAGAATAATTTTTAATAAAACAAACATATATGAAATATGTGAAAAGAAAAATGTTTAATGGAGGTCTTTAGAATATTTTTTTGTTAAAAAGATGTAACATGTATATGTTCTTTACAATACTGTTATGATATATTATGTGTTTATTATTCACATTAACATATTTCGAAAATATGTAATGAATATGTTTTTGTATTTAAAATATTTAAAGATATATGATTTTTCTCTTCATTTTTTTATCATTCATTTTAATATGTAATAAAATGTAATTTTGTCTTTAATATAAAACATGAAAAGAAAACTATTTAAAATAAGGAAAAAAAAAAAAAAAAGAAAGGCGCCATTTTGTAAATGGAGAAACTCGACTATTGTATATGTTTTCTACATTAGAATGATATATTAATGTTCAGAAGGAATATAGATCTTTAATATAAAACATGAAAAAGAAAAATTATATTTTTAGAATATTTTTTAATAAAATAAACATAAATGAAATATGTGAAAATAAAAATGTTTAATGGAGGTCTTTAGAATATTTTTTTTTTTAAATGTAACATGTATATGTTCTTTACAATATTGTTATGATATATTATGTGTTTATTATTAACATATTTCGAAGATATGTAATGAATATGTTTTTGTATTTAAAATATTTAAAAATATATGATTTTTCTCTTCATTTTTTTTATCATTCATTTTAATGCAATGTACGCTTAAGGAAAAAAAAAAAAAAAGAAAGGCGCCATTTTCTAAATGGAGAAACTCGACTATTGTATATGTTTTCTACATTAGAATGATATATTCATGTTCAAAATGAATATAGAGCATCTAAAAGATAAAATTGATATTTTTAGAATATTTTTTTTAAAAAAAATGGATATATATGAAAACCAAAATGTTGAATGAGGTCTTTAGAATATTTTTCAGTAAAAAAAATTGAACATGTTATGTTCTTTACAATACTGTTAGGATATATTTCCATGTGTTTTTTATTCGAATATTTTCGAAAAATATGTAAAGAGATATGTGTTTCCATTTTGTGTGCAATATTGTTATTCTAGACTTTTTATTCCTTCTTTTCTTTTATCGTTCATTTTAATGCAGTGTACGCTTTTCAAAAAAAGTAACACAAGTGACATTTTGTAAATGGAGAAATTCGACAATTGTACATAATTTTGTGCATTAGAATGATATATTAATGCTCAGAACGAACATAGAGCTTTAATATAAAAGATGAAAGAAAAACATGGATAATCTTAGAATATTTTTCAAAAATGTGAACATATAAGAAAAGACAAATGTTGAAGGGCGTCTTTAGAATATTTTTTTGGTTAAAAAAATGGAACTTTTATATGTTCTTTATAATACTTTTATGATAGATTTGCAAGTGTTTATTATTCACATTAATATATTCAGAAACTATGCAATGAAATATGTTTTCTGTATTAAAAATTTTATTTAACGACCTATATTTTTGTATCTATAGTGACAAATATTTTTGGCATGTATTAGTCCATAAAATAAATCCTTAAAAAAATTCAAAGAACAACAATCTAAACAATTTCAGCAATCTAAGAATTGTTTATATATATATATATATATATATATATATATATATATATATATTGAATAAGTTATTCATGTTGTAATATTAGGCTTGACACAAACATTGAAATTAAATGTTTTAAACCATAAAATACATGGGCATTGTAACGTATCGGCTATATCGACCTATAACGGCTTCGAGAAAAGGTTGCCTTTCGGGTTCATGGGAACACTTTAAATTTTAATTACAAGCACTATATATATATACCCACACACACACGCAAGTGCAGTTCACTGCAAGGACGGAGATTTTCAGAGTTCTGCTGAAATAAATCTAATGGAATCGGTCTGCGCCAGACCTTAATTATCACACGACATGATACAGGAAACCACAAGAGGCTCACTTTGTAAACAGGCGGAATATCTGGCCTGTTTCAATCACTTTCGGAGAAAGAGAAAAGCAACACTTCTCCTCGACTAGTCACAAAACTCTTTTGCTTCTCCTCCAAAACCGTCCCTTTAAGAAAATCCGTCAAGAAGGGGTAGTCAGCTTCCCTCACTTCTCTTTTTAGTAGACATTTCTCAACTAGTGGTCTATCACCAATCACAATTGAACAACTCATGGTATATCAATCTGTAATTGTTTCGACCTGTAAAAATCGCACAGACAATCGCTGATTTCATGAAGTCTCATTGTCCATGACACTGAATATCTGCTTATTTGAGTGGCAGGTTGTTCTCGTTAGTACAAAACGCTAATTTCATATAATATAGATATCCACAATACTGCTTAACTGATGTCAAATTTGAGTGATAGGTTGTTATTATGTATTAGTTAAAGAATAGACATTTCTCTCTCCTGGTAACAAAATGCTACAACTCTTCCCGTGGAAAAAATTCAACATCATTATTTGTGTAAAAATTATATTATTCAATTATTTGTGTAAAAAATACTAAAAACACCATATGGTGCTGTTGCGTCAATGATGAAGAATATAAATATTATTATTTATTGCCATTTTTAGGATAATATATAAATTATATTAATAACATTAAACTATCAGAAAACATTATAGTCGTATATTTTGAATAGGGAAAACTATATTTAAAAAAAATCATTATCCTTTATGATGATTTCCTTTTCAGTAATATATGTATAATTATATTTAATAATAGCAAAAAGCCTAGTCTTTTAGTCCATTTGGCTGACGCCCTTGGGCCACAATGGGGCTGTTGCGCCAATGAAGAAGAATGTAAATATTATTCATTACTACCATTTTAGGATAATATATAAATTATATTAATAACATTAAATAGTGAGGAAACATTATAGTCATATATATTAAATAGTGAATATTATATTTTTGAAAAAAAAAACAATATCCATTATTATTATTTCATTTTCAGTAATACATGAATAATTATTTTTAATAATAGCAAATAGTGTAGTCTTTTAAAACCTTAGGCAGTATTTCTATGGATGAAGTCTATTAAATTTACACACTATAAAAAAACTGCTGTTACAATGCCTTTAATGAATTTAGGCATGATTTATTGATTCATAAACAGCAGGGTTTTTTTTAAACTTTGGCACCAACCCAATAAAAGTAGTATTTCCTTCTTATAAAAATTCAGTTCTAAAAACCCCAGCGAATAACATGAAAGTAAAAAATAAAAAACTAAAATAAAATAAAATAAATCACATTCTCTTGAAAGCAATAGCCATTATGTGTGTCATAAAAAGTTATCAAAATTCTGTGCGCTGTTTTGAAATGGTGGCTTTTTTGTTGTTTTCTTCTTCTTGTTATTGCAGCTGCTGTGTTGTTTTTGTTGCTCGCATTTGTTCAAAGACTTGCTTTTTTATTTATTTATTTATTTATTTATTTATTTTAGATTTTGTGCGCATGTAAACATCATAGCTTTTCTGTCGTATCAAATATTTGTTTTGTTTAAAATTTCTGTTTATATTTCACGCGCCAGTTGTTAATACAAATGTATGTAAATTAAAATCGTAGTCAAAATATAAATATTAAGAAAGTATTCAAGGGAATTTTTTCATAACATTATCTTAAAAAAAACTCTGTTTGGTTGTTTACGATATACTACTCTGCCCAAAAAGTAAGACCAATTTTTTTTTCCAAAAACTCTTTATTTATTCTTCCAACTTTATTTCATCGCCTTCAAAGTAATCCCCCTCCGGACACAATGCACTTACGCCAACGTTTTTTCCAATCCTCAATGCATGCTAAAAAGTCATCGGCAAGGATGGCCTTCAAAGCGCACGGTGATTCATGTTGAATCTCTTCAATCGACTCAAAACGGTGTCCCCGAAGTGGTCTTTTGAGTTTAGGGAATACCCAGAAGTCGCACGGTGTGAATACAGTGGTTGTGGAAAGAGATGTCACTGAAAAATAGTATTTTGCTGATTAGGCAATTTTTCAATCCTGAACTCAAAAATCGGACAGCTTTAACTTTAAAATAAAATATTACTGTTAACAACTGTGTGTATTACTGTTAACACCGAATTACAGAAAATATTACCTTTTGTTTTTAAATATACAATAAACCTGATTTTTCTCATCCACTGTAATGTAAATATGCATGTTTATATTTTAATAAGCGATTATTTTACATTTTGATGAAAACTTATCACAGAATCGGATAGATAGTCAATTCATTCATAGAGAATGCGGAAAATGGTATTTTTAAGATTTTTTTGCTTATTAATAAATATATATTTAAATAACATTAAAAAGTTTGTATAATATTAAACATTATAAATTCTTATAATATTTCATTTCTGAATATGCATGGAAGGTAATAAAAAAATCATAAATTAAGTGGTTAAAATTAATAAAATAAATAAACTAGTATTTATAATGGTTGATATTTTAATAAAGACTTGGTCTTACATTTGAAATACACTATGAAATATTTCGATAAATTAACACCTATAACTTTATTAAAAAGACTTATTATACAATATAAATAAAAACAAAATATGAAAAAGGGAGTATAATATTAAACATTATAAATTCCTACAATATTTTATTTCTGAATATGCATGCAAGGCCGCATATGTATGAAGATATGCTACGGATGCCCCCACAATGCTCTACGATCCTATTAGACCGGGACCTACGGTTTAAAGTGGATTTTGACAACCACAAACATCCATGGCACCCCCGGGACTCGAAACGAAATCTGTGATACAGAGCGCCAGAGCGCTAGCCACTTGTCCATCAGGATCAGAGACAACCATAAATTAAGTAGTTAAGATTTAGAAAAAAGTTAGACCAACATATTTAATGGTTTATGTTTTCATAAAGACTGGGTCTTTCATTTGATACGTTCTATGAAATATTTCGATCTATTAAATCCTATAACTTTAAAAAAAAATAGGTTTATTATAAAATATAATCTATGTACCAACTGAAACAAAAGTTGTCTACCAACGAATGAAATATATTTAATAAGAATTATTAATCTTAAATATAATCATATAATATATTAATCATATAATCATATAATATAATAATAATATATTAATCTTACTATTTTATAATTTATTAATCCTACAATATTTCATTACTGAATATGTATAGCAAGGAAAGACAGCCTTACATTAAGTAGAAAAAAAAATTAAACCAACATATTTAATGGTTGATATTTTCATAACGACTTGGTCTCTCATTTGATACATTCTATGAAATTTTTCGATACATTAATGATGATAACTTCCTTAAAGATGATTATTATTATAAAATATAATATACTAGCAGACCCGGCCACGCGTTGCTGTGGCTTTCTTGTATTTCGTTCAATTATTAGATACTATAATTGGTATTGTTAAGGAAGTGATTGGTAAAGAATGATGAAAAGTTCAAATTAAGCTTCAACGAATAGGAAATGTTTAGTTTTTATTAATTTAATGAATGAGGTAGATAATGTTGATTTTTAACACTTTTTTTATAATTATTGTACCTAATTTAATTTTTAATAATCATTACTTTCATTTAACTAAGAACTAAGAGATGAACACTATTTCTTGTTAATCTGTCTTTCGTCAAAATAAATAAATTCGTTAAATAATTTAATAAGTTGGTTATGATTTTCTAAAAGATTTTCCAACAACTCTACAACAGCTCTTTGTACTTGATTGTCGATAAAATTATACTGACATCGAGTTGCCACACGTTCTTCAGAATTGCCCATAAAATAAATGTGAAGAAATTTTGGCTCTTCGTTAGGTATAGGCATCAACGACCCGATCTTATGGTACACCTGACTTTGTATTTTGAATGTACTTTCAAACTTACGTCCATTGGATGAGAAATCTCAAATTTTAGTTGAGCCAACTGATGTCAATGGCGCCAAATGTCGAAATATGAAAATTGTCGATTTTGCATTTAAATTAAAAAAAAATCGATATAAAAACTATCCTATCTCTCAAGTTGGAACAAAACACACATTTAAGAAAAAAAAAGTTAAAATCGGATTGTTAGTTTCGGAGTTCATCCCGAACAAACATCGTGACACGGGAATTATATATAATAGATATATTAAATCTTACTATTTTATAATTTATTAATCCTACAATATTTCATTACTGAATATGTATAGCAAGGTAAGACAGTCTTACATTAAGTAGTTACAATTTTAAAAAAAAAATTAAACTAACATATTTAATGGTTGATATTTTCATAAAGACTTGGTCTCTCATTTGATACATTCTATGAAATTTTTCGATACATTAATGATCATAACTTCCTTAAAGATGATTATTATTATAAAATATAATATATGTACCAACTAAAACAAAAGTTGTCTACCGACAAATGAAATCTATTTAATAAGTGGAAGTCTATAAACATGATGTCAAAAGAAAAAGGGCGTATAATATTAAATATTATAAATTTTTGCAATATTTCATTTCTGAATATACATGCGAGGAAACAGATATTCATAAATTAAGTGGTTAAAATTGTTAAAAAATGGTTAACACCTTAAAGGTTGATATTTTCATAAAGACTTGGTCTTTCATTTGAAACATTCTATGAAATATTTGGATACATTAACGCCTATCACTCTAATAAAAAAGCTTATTATAAACTATAATACATGTACCAACTAAAATGAAAATTGTCTACCGGTAAATGAAATCTATTTAATAAGTGTAAACCTATAAACACGATATCAATAATGATTGCATTAGTTGCAATCTTTTCTATCTCGTACTATATGAGATCGTTTTACGAGCTTCTGGCTTGATTGCGTCGATAAATTCAGTGGGAGAACTGTCTTTGTGGAAGTCATTTCGCCGAGAACTCCTTTCTCCTCATGGGCAATATTTGACACGGCCCGAAAAATGATACCCCCACCAGACCATTAACTGGGGGCGCTCGTAGGGAGGGACGACGTCACTAACTATCTGGCTCACTCCAGGAAATCGTTTGGTGGGGGTATTTCTCTCGCTTCTTATAACGCAGAAGAACTAAGTGCTGGAGATTGAAAAAGTTACACAGAGACTATCTACGAGTTAACGCAAAAAAAGTAAAAATAAAATGAGATAAAAGCAGCAACTATTGATTATATGTGTTGTAATATGTAAGGTATGTTTGTGCCAAAAAATATTAATTCAAACTATCATAAGTTATTTAAAAAAACAGGCTTATTTTATTTTAGTTAATAGCTCTATGGTCATTTTTGAACACTGGTTTAATTAGACCGGGATCTACATTTTAACGTGGATTCCAAACCGCTAACAAACATCCATTCCACCTCCGGAATTCGAACTTGATGTCAGTGGCACCAAAGCTAGCCCTCAGGCGGCTAATAAAAACAAAACAGGAGAATAATATATTTATTGTCTCTTATACCACTTGGTAGGCAGCAACCTCTACACCAAATCCAAGAACCCGTGTGGTGTCATGGAAGGGGGGAAAGAGGGGAGGGGAATAGCAGCTGCGTTGTGATGGAGCTCCAATAAGTAGAAGTCTGACTTGGCTCCGTGACGTTGACTGTTTAAGAGTTACGGCTGTCAGACCTACACCCAACGCTCTTACAGTCATATTAT
The DNA here is from genome assembly GCA_021605075.1 of Caerostris darwini. NCBI lineage: Eukaryota > Metazoa > Arthropoda > Arachnida > Araneae > Araneidae > Caerostris > Caerostris darwini. Next base: position 81,245 of record BPLQ01000135.1, on the reverse strand, counting down.
ACCGGAACCTACAACTTAAAGTGGATTCCGACCCACTACAAACATCCATGGCTCCGGCGGCACTCGAACCCGAAATCTGTGGTACCGAGCGCCAGAGCGCTAGCTACCCTGACATCAGGCCCAGAGACAGCCATAAATTAAGTAGTTAAAATTTAAAAAACGTTAAACCAACATATTTAATGATTTAAGTTTTCATAAAGACTTGATCTTTCGTTTGATATATTCTATAAAATATTGGCGTTAATGTGTCGAAATAACTTAAATTAAAAGGCTTATTATAAAATATAATAATGTACCAACTGAAATGAAAATTGTCTACCGATAAATGAAAGCTATTTGATTTCTCTTAAAGACTTGATCTTTCTTAGGATGTATGAAATATTTCAATAAATTAAAGCTTATAATTTTATTTAAAAGATATATTGTAGAATATAATCTATGTACCAACTAAAAAAAAAGTTGTCTACCGATAAATGAAATCTATTTAATAAGTGTAAGCCTGTAAACACGATATCAATAATGATTGCATTATCTGCAATCTTTTCTATCTGGTACTAGATCAGATCGTTTTGCGAGCTCTTGGCTTGATTGCGTCGATAAATTCAGTGGGAGAACTGTCTTTGCGGAACTAATTTCGCCAAGAACTTCTTTCTCCTCATGGGCAATATTTGACGCGGCCCCAAAAATGATAACCCCTCCAGGCCATTAATTGGGGGCGCTCGTAGGGAGGGACGTCGTAACTAACCTTCAGGCTCACTTCAGGAAATCGTTTGGGGGAGGTATTTCTCTGGCTTCTTATGACGCTTAAGAACTAAGTGCTGGAGATTGAAAAAGTTCGGGAGAGACTATATAAGAGTTAATGTAAAACAGGTTAAAAATAAAGTAGAACAAAAGCAGAAACTATTGATTATATATGTTGTAGCATGTACGATATACGTGAGCCAACAAATATTAAAGCCAAAGTATTCAAAAAATAATCGTAGAGCGACAAACTAAACTAAACTAAACCTGTTTTTTTAAATAAATTATAATAATTTGTGTTTTTATTTTTTGGTCCAGGGGCCTTATATACTACATCATATACACTCAATAGTTGCTGCTTTTGTCTCATTTTATTTTTCCTTTTTTTTTTGCATTAACTCGTAGACAGTCTCTCTCTAACTTTTTCAATCTCCAGCACTTAGTTCTTAAGCGTTACAAGAAGCCAGAGAAATACCCCAACCAAACGATTTCCTGAAGTGAGCCAGAGAGTTAGTTACGACGTCCCTCCCAACGAGCGCCTCCAATTAATGATCTGGAGGGGGCATCATTTTTCGGGCCGTGTCAAATATCGCCCATGAGGAGAAGAAGTTCTCGGCGAAATGACTTCCACAAAGATAGTTCTCCCACTGAATTTATCGACGCAATCAAGCCAGAAGCTCGCAAAACGATCTGATCTAGTACCAGATAGAAAAGATTGCAGATAATGCAATCCTTATTGATATCATGTTTATAAGTTTCCACTTATTATATATATTTCATTTATCAGCAGTCAACTTGTGTTTTAGTTGGTACATAGATTCTATTTTATAATAAGTCTTTTTAAAAAAGTTATAGTCGTTAATGTATCGAAATATATCATAGAATGTATCAAAAGAAAGATCAAGTCTTTATGAAAAAAATCAAATAGATTTCATTTAAAAGTAGACAATTTTCCTTTTAGTTGGTACATAGATTATATTTTATAATACTTTTCAATAAAGTTATAGGCGTTAATGTATCGAAATATTTCACAGACTGTATCAACCAAATGAAAGAACAAGTCTTTATGAAAATATCAACCACTAAATATGTTGGTTAAACTTTTTTTAATTTTATCTACTTAATGTATGGCTATCTCTGGGCCTGATGTCAGAGTGGCTAGCACTCTGACGCTTGATATCACAGATTTCGGGTTCGATTTCCGGCGGTGCCATGGATGTTTTTAATGGTTCGGAATCCCCTTTAAATCGTAGGTCCCTGTATCCTCGAATTGTCAGCCGTAAACCCAACATTCTTACAGTCATATTAAAGTGCGTTGGTCGTAGGACTGTCCCCTTTTCCAAATCCCATGAGACCACACGGGTTCTTGGACTTAGTCTAGATGTTGCTGTCTACCAAGCGGGATAAGAAACATCAAATATATAATTCTCCTGTTTTGTTTTGTTTTATTTTTTAACGGCCTGATGGAAAATTGGCTATCGCTTTTGCTTTACAACAGACTTCAGGTTCGAATCTTGTCTGTGGCATGGATGTTTGTTAGTGGTTTGGAATCCACGTTAAATTGTAGGTCCCGGTCTAATGAGGCCAAAATGTTCAAAAAAATGAACGTAGAGGTACAAACTAAACCTGTTTCTTTAAATAAGTAATGATAATTTGTATAAATATTTTTTGGCTCAAATATACCTTACATATTACAACGTATATAATCAATAGTTGCTGCTTTTATCTCATTTTATTTTTACTTTTTTTTGCATTAACTCGTAGCTAGTCTCTCTCCCTAACTTTTTCAACCTCCAGCACTTAGCTCGTAAGCGTTATAAGAAGCCAGACAAATACCCCCGCCAAACGATTTCCTGAAGTGAGCCAAAAAAGTTAGTTACGACGTCCCTCCCTATGAGCGCCCCCAATTAATGGTCTGGAGGGGGTATCATTTTTCGAGCCGTGTCAAATATCGCCCATACGGAGAACGAAGTTCTCGGCGAAATGACTTCCACAAAGACAGTTCTCCCACTGAATTTATCGACGCAATCAAGCCGGAAGCTCGCAAAACGATCTGATCTAGCACGAGATAGAAAAGATTGCATATAATGTAATCATTATTGATATCGTGTTTGCAGGTTTACACTTATTAAATAGACAACTTTCATTTTAGTTGTTTCGTTATTATATTTATGATAAGCGTTTTTATTAAAGTTGTAAGTTTTAATGTAATGAAATATTTCATAGAATATATCAAATGAAAGACCGAGTCTTTATTAAAATATCAACCATTAAATATATTGGTATAAATTTTTTTATCAAATTTTATCTGCTTAATTTATGGCTGTCATTTCTGTAAATAGAAAAAAATGTGCCAATTTTCTCTTGGGGATCAAAAAACTCTCCGTTTGAGAATTATTCTCCTTGCTAACCCCCAATATCATCCAGACCATTCTCAAACATGCCATTTCTGGAAATAGAAAAAACGTGCAAATTCTCTCTTGAGAATCATTTTCTTCAACATCAGTGGATTTACATAAATGATTTAGGTCCAGAAATGAGCAACTGCCAACGTCTCGTTGCATTGTGGAAGTTTGGTTGTTGTTCCGTTTAATTGCCAATGTGTAATTTTACATTACATGGATATATTTTATATTACATGGATATTTGTTTTCTCATTATGAATGAATGATACTCCACTCTGAGAACGTTTTAATCACTATCCACAATTGCTTTATTTCAATATTTTTCTTTGAATTCGAATGATTTTTAATGTTATTTGCATAATCACATTATTGTTAAATTGCTACGCGTATCCTATAACTAGCTGTCCTACTAAGTATTCAAGTGCTGGATTAGAATAAATCTTAATATAAATTTAACAGTTTGAAGAAAATGTTTGTTTAGAAAAGTTCAACTGAAAAACAATTTTCTCAGAAAATCCCAATTGGAAAGAATTTTTCAGAAAGAAAAAATATATATCAAATATTTTTACAAAGAAGAAAAATAATGACTTTATGTAGATATGAAAACATATTCAAATCAAAATTCATTTATTTTTCACTAGATTTATTTAAATAGACAACATAATAAAAAATATTTTGGATTTCTGCAGAACATCATTGCATCGTTATAATATTTATTTATATTTCTTTCATTTCCTCAGTTTTTCTCCCCATATAAAAAGTTCTTAAATGTTTCATTTATTCAAAAAAAATTTCATGATTTGGAATATATAAAATTTGTCTAGGTTCAATCAGTTTTATGAAGTTGGCTTCTTTTTTTCATACACTATTGTCCTCAATTATCAAGAGTTCGGCAATGACGTATTTTGCAATTTGAATTTCATTGGTTCTCGAAAAAAACAATATATAATGCATTATACAAAACTTCTTTTTCTGATACAGCTGGCAAATACTTATCTTTTATGCCATACGCAAGGCCTGAACAGACGTTACTCACTTAGCACTACCCAGGGGTAAGTGTAACTTGAAGAAAAGCTACGGAAGCGAAGTAACACTACCCCCGCAACGTTCTACAATCCTGTTCCTGCTGTTTAAAGTGGATTCCGAACCCCTTCAAATATCCATGGCATCGCTGGGACTCAATCCCAAAATCTGTGGTACCGAGTGCCAGAGCACTAGCCACTCGGCAATTGAGGCCCATTATACAAACTGCGAAGAGCAAAAATTCGTCAAGCACACAGTGATAAACTTATTATTTCAGTGACGAAGCCAGTTAGCTAAATGTTGAAGGTAGCGAAATCAGCTCATGTGATAATCGCTTTAAATTATCAGCAGTGTTTCTTTTTTTTTTTTACCTCACTTCTGGTAGATCCTTTTCTGATGTCTATGATATAAAAAAAAAAAAAAAAATCTTATGTACAAAAAGTAGCAATTAAAAAATATAAATTACGAAGGTGTCTTAAAATTGTAGCTAATCTGATATTCAAAAGTAAAAATGACAAGAAATGAATGCAGAAACAAACTCACGGTTCGATGCTTATTTTCTCAGTAGACTACCCATGTCATCCAGACCATTCTCATCCATGTCATTTCAGGAAATAGAGAAAACGTGCTCTTGTGAATCAACTCTCTTGTGAATCAAAAACCTCTCATTCAAAACTCACAAGTTTGAGAATTATTTTCTCTGCAAACCACCCATATCATCCAGACCATTCTCAGATAGGTCATTTCTGGAAATAGTTCTCTCAGCAGGTGTGGCAGTTCTCTCTTGGGAATCAAAATACTATTAAAAACTCTCCAGTTGAGAAATATTTTATCTGAAGACAACCCATATGATCCAAACCATTCTTGGCCATACCATTTCAGTAAATAGAGAAAATGCCAATTCTCTCTTGTGAATCATTTTCTTCAATATCGAGGGATTTACATAAAGGATTTAGGTCCGGAGACAGATGGCCGAGTGGCTAGCGCTCTGGCGCTCGGTATTACAAGTTCCGGATGGTTCGAGTTCCGGTGGTGCCACGGTTGTTTATAGTGGTTGGAAATCCACTTTAAACTGTCAGTTTAGTCCTCGTGTGCATAATATAACCGTAGAGCGACAAACCAAACTAATATGAGCTATAGCTCTCAAGCTCCCTATAGAGAGTACAACAACATAAAAATAAAATCAACCCTGAAGAATTTGACAACCACAAAAAGTCCAGTCAAAATTCATAGGTCCCGGTCAGAGAGAATTGTAGGAAGTAGATCAAAACGTTGTTGGGGGTAGTGTTACTGGCGTCCGTAGCATTCCTTCAAGCTACACGTGCATCCTGGTTAGTGCTAAATGAGTAACAGCAGGGCAGCCCTTGCTTATGGCATAAAGATAACTGTCTCTGTATTACCAGCTGCATTAGAAAAAAAAAGAGGTCCAGAAATGAGAAATTGTCAGCCTCTAGTTTAGGCCATTAAATCACATGGGTAGCTACAACTATGGTGTGAAACGATTCTGCTTTATAAATATTTCTGACGCTACTAAATAAAATTGGTTTTTAAATCCTCTATGTTATAATAATTGTCATAATGTATTATTGTTGTTCTTATGCAGCTGGAAATACAGAGACAGTTAATCGTTATGACATAAGCAAGGGCTGCACCGCTGTTACTCATTTAGCGCTACCAAAGGTGCACGTGTAGCATTGAAGATTTGCTACGGACACGAGTAACACTATCATAATAGACTGGGACCTACGGTTTAAAGTGGTTTCCGAACAACCACAATCATTCAATGCTCCGGCGGGACTCGAACCCGAAACATGTAGCACCGAGCGCCAGAGCGCTAGACACTCGGCTATCAGGCCTTTATCCCAATATAATTAAACAGAAAAATATTCATTTATCGAAATGTGTTTTAAAATAATCGAAGATCATTTATTCGTTGTTTTGTAATACATTCCATTTAAATAAATACAGACACTTGAAAATCAGTGCAAAAGTTCGCATGAAAGTTTAAATTTATGGCATTAAAATTTTCAAGGAAAATCAAATTAAAAGAAACTTTTTCCAATATACTTTCGATATAATTTATCGGCGTAATCTGACTTCAGAACTTACACAGCCACAAAATCTGAGCACTCAGCGAATTTTTTGGCTGCGTTTGGGGTTTTCCGTGGAGGCTATTGCTTTTGGTCTAGACATTTTGTAAGAATTATCTTCCGCGGTCTAGACAAATGGGGATCCTATAGTATGCTCCTCTCACGTTCTATGAGGTCAAGTGGTCGTTTGAGAATTTTTTTCATTCATGGGTTTTAGGGGAAAAAAGTATTATTCCTTTTGCTATTAAAAAGACAATTTTTTAGTAGCTAGTATGTAGGTTTTTTGGCTATTTTAATTTTAATTTTTATTTATTTTTAAAATATGCTGCGATAAACTTATAAAAAATGTACGTCGGCTAAAATTATTTTGTAATGTTATATAGTCTATGGAAGAAATTCAAAATATTTAAAAAGTCCTAGTCACTTTTGAAATTAAAAATGTTTTAAAAAACAAAGAATATACTCATTTATTTGGTAGTACAATTGTGCTGGCAATACAGAGATAGGCAATCTTTATGTCATAAGCAAGGGCTGCACTACTGCTACAAATTTAGCACGACCCAGGAGGCACGTGTAGTTTGAGAATAGGCTACGGACGCGAGTAACACTACCCCCACAACGCTCTACGAACACAATAGACTAGGGCCTAAGGTTTAAAGTGGATTCCGAAGTACTACAAACATCAACGGCACCACCGAGAGTCGAACCCGATACCAGTGATACCGAGCTCCAGACACTCGACCATCAGGTCCTAATAAGTCGTTCTACTAATGCAGCTGGTTTGATTTGGTTTGGTTTGTCGCTCTACGGTCATCATGTGCACACTTTAGGCTAAACAGACCGGGACCAAAAGTTTAAAGTGGATTCCGAACCACTATAAACATCTAGAGCACCGCCGAGACTCGAATCCGAAACCTATGGTACTGAACGCCAGAGCGTTAGCCCCTCGGCCATCAGGCCTTAAAAAGTTGCTGTATTAATGCATCTGGTAAATACTTACAGTTAATCTTTATGTCATAAGCAAGGGCTGCACCGACGTTACTCATTTAGCACTAGCCAGGTGGCACGTGTAGCTTGAAGAAATGCTACGGACGCTAGTAACTCTACTCCCACAACGCTCTACGATCATAATAGATCGGATACGTTTTAAAGTGGTTTCCGAGCAACTACAATCATTCAATGCTACGGCGGGACTCGAACTCGAAACCTGTGGCACCGAGCGTCAGAACGCTAGACACTCGGTAATCATGCCCCTATCACAATATAATTAAATAGAAAAATATTCACTTACCGAACTGTGTATTCTATTAATCGAAAATTATTTATTTAATGTTTCATAGTTCATTCGATTTAAATAAATACAGACACCTAAAAATAAGTACAAAAGTTAGTCTGGTTAGTTTAAGTTTATGGCATTAAAATTGTCAAGGAAAAGTTTGAAATTAGAAGAAACTTTTTCGAATCGTCCTTCGATATAATTTATCGGCGTAATCTGACTTCAGAACTTCCATAGCCACGAAATCTTAGCACTGAGCGATTTTTTTGGCTGCGTTGGGGGTTTTTCTTAGAGGTTATTGCTTCTGGTCTAGACATTTTGTAAGAATTATCTTCCGCGGTCTAGACAGATGGGGATCCGATGCGCCTCTTGCGTTCTATGGGGTCAAGTGGGCTTTTGGGAATTTTTTCATTGATGTGCTTTAGGGAAAAAAGTACTATTTCGCATGAATTTAAAAATAGGGAGAATTTTTTTGTAAATAATAGTATGCATAAGTATTTTTAGACTTTATATATGTAATTTAAGAATTTTTAGTATTTATATGTATTTTTATTATTTTTAGAATTTATATATATATTTTTAGAATTTGTATAGGTATTTTTAGAATTTATATATATATTTTTAGAATTTATATATATGTATTTTTAGAATTTATATATGTCTTTTTAGAATTTATATGGGACCTGAATGGCCGAGTGTCTAGCGCTCTGGCGCTCGGTGCCACAGGTTTCGGGTTCGAATCCCGGCGGTGCCCTGGATGTTTGTAGTGGTTCGGAATCCACTTTAAGCCGTAGGTCCCGGTCTTCTATGACTGTAAGAGCGTCACGGAGCAAAAGTCAGGCTTCTACCTACGGGTGCTCCATCGCAACAGAAGCTGCTTCCTTCCCCTTCAACCATGAGTACGTATGGGCTCGTGGGCTTGGCCAGCCAAGTGGGATAAGAAACAACAACAACAGAATTTATATATGTCTTTTTAGAATTTATATATGTCTTTTTAGAATTTATATATGTATTTTTAGAATTTATATATGTATTTTTAGAATTTATATATGTATTTTTAGAATTTATATATGTATTTTTAGAATTTATATATGTATTTTTAGAATTTATATATGTATTTTTAGAATTTATATATGTATTTTTAGAATTTATATATGTATTTTTAGAATTTATATATGTATTTTTAGAATTTGTATATTTCTTTTCAGAATTATTTATGTATTTTTAGAGTTTATATATGTAATTTTAAAATTTTTAGTATGTATTTGTATTTTTATTATTTTTAGAATTATTTTATCTTTTTTAATTAATATGTATTTTAATTTTTATTACCAGAAATCTACATACTAATGCAGATGGCTTTTTTTTTATTATTATAATTTATTTATTTATTTTGAAAACATGTTGCGATATACTTATGAAAAATATAATGTCTACTAAAATTATTTTGTAGTCTTATAGTCTATGGAAGAAATTCAGAATATTTCAAAAGTTCTAGACACTTTCGAAAAATAAAATTGTTTTAAAAATACAAAGAATATACTCATTTATTTGGTAGTATATGTTGTTGTTGTTGTTGTTGGCAACACAGAGACAGTTACCTTTATGCCATAAGCAAGGGCAGCACTACTGTTACTCATTCACCACTACCCAGGCGGCACATGTAGCTTGAAGATACGCTAAGGACGTGAGTTATACTACCCCCACAACCCTTTACGATCATATTAGACCAGGACCTATGGTTTAAAGGGGGTTCTGAACCACTACAAACATCCGTGGCACCGCCGGGACTCGAACCCGAAACTTGTGGTACCGAGCGCTAGCCACTCGGCCATCAGGCCCTAAAAAGTTGTTGTACTAATGCAATTCGTAAATACGGAGACAATCTTTATGCCATAAAGAAAGGCTGCGCTTATGTTACAAATTTAGCACTGCCCAGGGGGCACGTGTAGCTTGAAGAAATATTACGGACACCAGTAACACTGTCCTACGATCACATTAGTCCGGGACCTATAATTTAAAGTGGATTCTGAATAACTACAAATATCCATGGCACCGCCGGGAATCGAACCCGAAACCCGTGGCACTGACAGCCAGTGCGCTAGACACACAGCTATCATGCCCCAATCACTATATAATTAAACAGAAAAATATTCATTTATCGAAAAGTGTATTATATTAATTGAAAATTATTTATTCATTGTTTTGTAATATAGATTACAAATATATATTAAAAACAATGTACGACATATATATTACAAACCATTTAAATAAATAAAAAGGTTGAAAATAAGTACAAAAGTTAGCTTGATAGTTTAATTTTATGGCATTAAAATTGTCAAGGAAAAGTTTCAAATTAAAAGAAACTTTTTCGAATATACTTTCGATATAATTTATCGGCGTAATCTGACTTCAGAACTTACACAGCCACAATATCTGAGCACTCAGCGAATTTTTTGGCTGCGTTTAGGGTTTTCCGTGGAGGTTATTGCTTCTGGTCTAGACATTTTGTATGAATTATCTTCCGCGGTCTAGACAAATGGGGATCCTATAGTATGCTCCTCTTACGTTCTATGAGGTCACGTGGTCGTTTGGGAATTTTTTCATTCATGTCTTTTAGGGAAAAAATATTATTCCGTTTGCTATTAAAAAGATTGAGAATTTTTTACTTGTTTGTATGTAGATTTTTTCGGCTTTTTTAATTTTAATTTTAATTTATTTTTTGGTAATATGCTGCTATAAACTTATAAAAAAAATTTTGTTTACTAAAACTATTTTGTAGTCTTATAGTCTATGAAAGAAATTCAGAATATTTGAAAAGTCCTGAATCACTTTTGAAAAAAAAAAGTTGTTTTAAAAAATACAAAGAACAGACTCATTTATTTGGTTATTATCAATATGGACTCATTATCATTATCATCACAGCATATAAAATATGAGATGTAAAATGTTTTTAAATATTAATTTAAATATTCCTTTGCGCATGAATGACATTACTTGGAATATTTTGCGTCCATTCTTTGAAGTCTTTTAAATGTGCCATATTCAATGCCACATTTATATCTATATCATCATTGGCGCAACAGCCCAAAAGTGGCAGATTTCAAAACGTACATTATTCTTTTTACGGGATAGAATTGTCAGCCCTACGCCCAACACTCTACGGTCATATTCGACCGGGATCGGGATACAGTTTAATGTGGATTCCGAACCACTACAAACAACCGGGACTCGAAGACGAAAGCCGCCGGGACTCGGAAGACAAAACCTGTGGTACTGAGCGCTAGCCACTCAGCCAAACGTTGTTGTACTAATGCAGCTGGCAATACAGAGACAGTTATTCTTTATGCCATAATCAAGGATTGCACTGCTGTTACTCACTTAGCACTACCCAGGTGGCACGTGCAGCTTGAAGAAATGCTACGGACGCCAGTAACACTACCTCCACAATGTTCTCCGATCATATTACACCTGGACCTACGGTTTAAAGGGGATTCCGAACACCTCCAAAAAATTTATGGTACCGCCGGGACTTGAACCCGAAACCTGAGACACCGTGCGCCTCCGGGCACTAGACACTCGGCTACCATGCCCCTATCACAATATAATTAAACAGAAAAATATTCATTTATCAAAATGTGTATTCTATTAATCAAAAATTATTTATTCATTGTTTTGTAATACTTTCCATTTAAATAAATTCAGACACCTGAAAATAAATACAAAAGTTCGCTTGATAGTTTAAATTTATAGCATTAAAATTGTCAAGGAAAAGATTGAAATTAAAAGAAACTGTTTCGAATAGTCCTTCGATATAATGTATCGGCGTAATCTGACTTCAGAACTTCCATAGCCACAAAATCTCAGCACTCAGCGAATTTTTTGGCTGCACTGGGGGTTATTACTAATACTATTGATATTAATTTAACCTACATAAGACTCAATAACAAAAAAAAAATTTTTTTTTCCTTATAAAATTTTTACGTGCATTTAAGTAAATAAAAAAAGTATAAGAATCGAAATAAAACATAAAAATTATTTACTGATGATAAATGAATGCATTAAATAAAAAGTTCTATTAATTGGAGTTCTTAAACACATTAAACAATAGAGAGAATCGCTTTAACTTTGTTTTAAAAAGGCAGGTGTAATTCAGAAAAAGAATCATATACAAGGAAAAATAAATAAACTGTTTGGAAAAGAAATACAAGATCTATTGTTTTAATCTATTGTTGTTGTTTTTAATTTTTAACTTATAAAAAAAAGAATAAGGCTTTTTAAAACATATCATAACCGTAAACTATAGCGGAAAAAGAAAATAGCAGATATTAAAAGTAGCAATTATTGAAAAAAAATGGATAAAAATGAATATGCTTTACAAAACACCGTCTGGAGTCGATACAAGTTAAAACTCTGATTTTGTAAAAGAGATTTTTCCTGATCTTTAAACAAGACCTTTTTTTTACTTTATACTATTCTTAATCTTAAAAGTATATAATGTCAAGTATAAATACGTACAGAATCTAAAATGAAAAATTAATTCAGGTTTTTTTTTCAATTATTAATTGAGTCTCCAGAAAAAATATTTCAAGACAAAAAAATTTTTTGAAAAGAATTTAAATTTTCTAGGGAATTCAATTAATGCTATTACTTACATTTTCGGTGTCCTTGGTCAGTTTTTCATTTCCTTGACCACTTTCAACGTTTCTTATTGGTTTATTTTTTTTTATTTTTTCCACGAGCTATTCTTGTTGGTTTATTTAAATTTCTTCACGAGCTTTTTTAACGTAATATTTTAAATTTGAAAAAAAGTGTTTTGAGAAAAAGAACTTATCACAGACGGAAAAAAAATTAAAAGAACTTTGTATGGAATTTTTTTTTCACGGGAAAGTGATTGATTGAAAGTATATTTCCTTTGATCACATTTTTCGTGTCCTTGGTCAGTTTCTTGTTTTCTTGACCACTTTACAAGTATTTTATTGGTTTATTTATTTTTTTAATTTCTTTCACGACCTATTCTTATTGATTTATTTAAATTTCTTCACAAGCTTTTTTATGCATATTATTTTGAATTTTTTTCACAAGCTTTTTCATGAATAATATTTATTTAAATTTCTTGCAAGTGCTAATAATTATATCATTAATTAGTTAATTATTTTATAATTCAAGTAATACCATTAATTAATTAATTAGCAAATACAATTTTATTTTAAAGTGAAACTAAAATTTTTCAAGAAAAATAAATAGCTTAGAATTTTATATATTTTTTTTTATTTGCTGTTATGCGTTTTGTCTTACATTAAATTCTAAATTTTATGGGTTTATCTATATCGGCCCATCCTATTATAATTTCATTAATTAATATTTCAGAACAAGTTGAGACTGTATTCTATTATTAATACTTAGATTAATCTTAAACTTTATTATTGCCTATTTTTTTCTGGAAAAAACCACTTCTAGTTGTAAGAATAATTTAGATTTCCTAATCTAACTGATACTTGACTTTGACTTTCCAGCAAACAAGGATTTTGATCTTTAAAGTGACTTGGTATACAGAACTGCAGCTCGACATTTGTGTTATTATTTTTGTATACCCTGACAAGTTCAAGAAAATAAAATATCGTGGGGCTCCCGAATAATATTGGTTACGCTGATCGCCAACGTGAAGTATAAATCCTCTTCCGAGGGATGATCCAGACAATGTATGGCGACTGTAACAGCTGAGCAATCAAAGAAATGATGAGGAATCAGCTCGAAATCAGGGCAGTTGCCACATTTTCGGTATTTTTTAACGCCATCAACAGAAATTTTCATACTTTTTATGGCGCTTTATCCTTGAGAGTAGTTTCTATCGACATTGAGTTCAGTATTTTGGTATTTAGTTGCATAATCTTAGAAGGAATTATAAGTTTAGATTTTGCCAAGACATTTGCATCTGCAAAGAAAGTAGGAATGGCAGTCCAGACTTCCGGCATTCTTCGCACAAGAATCTGCAATTTTATTGAATTTCAAATCCACATGAGTAGACCTCCATCATTGTAGGATACACTCCGTCAAGAGAAGAGGTCAGCTTCCCTCACTTCTCATTGAAGTAGACACTTTCTCAGCTCGTGATCTATCAACCGTCACGATACAACAACTCCTGCCTTAGTCCATATTTCATCTGTAATTGTTCCGAACTGGGAAGGTCGGACAGACAATCGCTTTCACGGAATCTCATTATCCATGACACTGAATATATGCTATCAGATTTGAGAGAGAGGTTGTTCTCACTAGTACAAAACACTAATTGCAAGTAACATAAATATCCACAACACTGCTTATCTGCTGCCAAATTTGGGTGATGGGTTGTTAGTATGAACTTGTTAAAGAATATACATTAATCTGCCTTGGGAACGAAATGCTACAATTCTTCCCGTGGAAAAAATGCTACATTGTCTTTCATTTATTTTATCTTCAATTATTTGCGTACAAAATACTAAAAACGTATCACAGCAATAATTATAAACAATTAAAAATATTATAAATGGAGATATAATGAAGTAATTCGCATAAAAAAATATATATAAGAGACAGAACATGTTATTTCATTGAAATCTAAAAAAATTTATTAAGAACCACGAAATGTGCATCCATAATAAGAAATATACGCTAGAATGCTATTTTTGAAGATAGACACTGTTTTAAGTAAGAAAATTTCTTGGTAATAGCATTCCCAATAAAAATCTACATTAGAATAAATTCAACGAGTATACTCCATGTTTCACCTCCACCTACACATTCCACTAAATCCATCAAGAGAGGTGGTCAGTTTCCCCCCCCTCTCCCGTTCTCCTTGGGGTAGACACAATCACCCATCACGATGCAACAACTCATGCCGAGTCCATATTTCATCTGTAATTGCTTAGACCTGTGAAAGTCGCACAGAGAATCGCTAATTACATGAGGTCTCATTACTCATAACACTGAATATCTGCTATTCAGATTTGAGTGACAGGTTGTTATCACTAGTACAAAACACTAAATGCAGTAATATAAATATTCACAACATTGCTTATCTACTGTCAACTTTGAGTTATAGGTTGTTATTATGGATTTGTTAACGAATAATCATTCCTTTTTACTGGGAACGGTATGCTATATCATTTCTCGGGGGGGAAATGCTACAAAAGCAATAATTGTAAATAATTAAAAATATATTAAGTAGAGATATAAAGAAATAATTCGCTTAAGAAGCAAAACATTAAATAAGAGCAACAACATGTTATTTCATTAAAATCTAAACCAACGATTAAGAACCACAAAATACGTATCCATGATAAAAAAAATGCATGCTAGAATGTTATCTTTGCAAATAAAAACTGTTTTAATTAAGAAACTTTCATGGCAATAGCATTCCCGATAATAATCTGCATTAGCACAAGTTCTACGAAATACTCCATGCTCCAACCCCACATTCCACTAAATCCATCAAGAGAGATAGTCACCTTCCCTCACTTCTCCTTGGAATAGACACTTTTTCAGCCCACGGTCTATCAACAATCACTACGCTAGTACGTATTATATCCGTAACTGTTTCGATCTGTGAAGGTTAAACAAACAATCGCGAATTTCATGACGTCTCATTATCCATGACACTGAATATTTGCTATCAGATTTGAGTAACAGGTTGTTCTCACTAGTACAAAACACTAATTGCATGTAATATAAATAGTCACAACATTGCATATATGCTGCCAAGTTTGAGTGATAGGTTGTTATTACGCACTTGTTAACGAATATACATTCCTCTCTCCTGGGAACAAAATGCCACAAGTCTTCCTGTGGAAAAGATGCTACATCGTCTTTCCTTTATTTTATATTCAATTATTTGCGCCTGAAACACATTATACGAAAAACATATCACAATAATAATTGTAAATAATTAAAAATGTAATAATTAGAGACATAAAGAAATAATTCGCATAAAACATGTTATTTAATTGAAATCTAAAAAAATACATAAAGAACCATGAAAAGTGTATCCATGATAAGAAATACATGCTATAATACTATCTTTGAAGATAAACACTGTTTCAATTAAGAAAATTTTATGGCAATAGCATTCCTGTTAACAATCGTCATTAGCACAATTTCTACGAACATACTCCATGCTCCACCTCCACATTCCACTAAAACCATCAAGAGAGGTGGTCAAGTTCCTTCAATTATTTTTGGAGTAGACACTTTCTCACCCCATGGTTTATCACCAATCACTATGCAACAGCTCATGCCGTAGACTATATTTCATCCATAATAGTTTCAAATTGTGAAGATCGCTAATTTCATGAGTCTCATTATACATAATACCGAATATCTGCTTTCAGATTTGATCGACAGGCTGTTCTCATTAGTACAAAAACTAATTGCATGCAATATAGCTACCCACAATAAAGCTCGTCTGCTGTCAAATTTGGATGAGGGGTTTATTGTATATTTATTAAATAACATACATTCCTCTCTCCTGGGAGTGAAATGCCAAAACTCTTATCGGGTGGAAAAAATGCTACAGTATAACATTTTATAAAAATTTATTATTTTTCTTTTGCGCTCAAAATATTATATTTAAAAAGTTTCTCAGAAATAATAGTAAATAACTAAAAATATAATAAACAGCGATAAAGAGTAAAGAAGTAATTCACATAAGAAAAAAAAATTAATAAGTGCCATAACATGTTATTTCATTGAAATCTAAAACATTAAGTACCACTAAATGCATTTCCAAGATAAGAAATACTTGCTAGAAGGCTATCTTTGCAGATAAAATCTGTTTTAATGAAGAAAATTTCTTGGCAATAGCATTCCCGATAACAATCTGCATTAGCACAAGTTCTACGAACATATTCCATGCTCCACCTTTCACTAAATCCATCAAGATAGGTGGTCAGCTTCCCTCACTTCTCCTTGGAGTAAACACTTTTTCAGCCCATGGTCTATCACAATTATTATGCAACAACTCATGCCATATTTCATCCGTAATTGTTTCGATCTGTGAAAGTCAAACAGACTGTTGCTAATTTCATGAGGTTTCACTATCCATGACACTGATTATCTGCTGCCCAATTTGAGTGATATGTTATTATGCATTTGTTAAAAAATATACATTCATTTCTCCTGGGAACGACATGCTATATCTCTTCTCGTGAGAAAAAAATGCTACAAAAGCAATAATTGTAAATAATCAAAAATAAATAGAGATATAAATAAGTAATTCACATAAGAAAAAAAATTTAACAAGTGCCATAACATGTTATTTCATTGAAATCTAAGGCATTAAGTATATCCACTAAATGTATATCCATGATAAGAAATACGTAGAATGCTATCTTTGAAGATAAACCCTGTTTTAATTAAGAAAATTAGCATTAGCGCAGATTCTACGAACATGTTCCATACTCCACTAATCTCAGGCTCACTTGGGCCACTTGTAACCGCGCTGATTTGCTGACTTTGGAAGCGGCATTTGCTGGCAATGATCCCAGAGAATAACCATGCAAAGCAGGCAATCAGGGATGGAGAGATAAAAAGTCTTCCAAATGAGGCCCTGATAAAGATCTTTTGCGAAAGAGAACTCATCATGGGGATAGAACAAAAATAAAAAAAAGAACTTTTTATGAGTGCCTTTTTTTCCCAAGGTAAAACTGATTGGTTGAAAGTAAACTACACTTGAGTCGGAATGTTCCAAACTATTACTTTCCACCAATAAGTTAAAAGTCGTCTGTTCTCAAACTCGTGTGTAGAATTTTATAGATTCTGTTGTGTGTGTGGGATGTAGTAGTTCTCGAATTTAGAATTTCGCCACAATGAATTGGGGCAGACGTGACATATTTTCATAATTCTGCTTTGGATTTTCATTTTTTTCTGGATGCAGTAAATTTCAATGTAAATGAATTTAGTGTAATTGTATGAGGAATTAAATACTTACGTTGATTTACATGTTGAAATAAATTTGTTAATTAGAATAAATATGTAAGGAACTAAATGCTTACATTGATTTACAAGTTGAAATAAATTTAATTACAATAGTTATATAAGGAAGTATTGTATTTGCTTACATTGATTTGTATTTGTAAATAAATTTGATGATTAGAATAATTATATAAGGAATTTAATGCTTACATTGATTTTTATTTGTAAATAAATTTGTTAATTAGAATAATTATATAAGGAATTTAATGATTACATTGATTTTTATTTGTAAACAAATTTGATGATTAGAATAATTATATATGGAATTTAATACTTACATTGATTTGTATTTGTAAATATATTTGATGATTAGAATAATTATATAAGGAATTTAATGCTTACATTGATTTGTATTTGTAAATAAATTTGATGATTACAATAATTATATAAGGAATTTATTGCTTACATTGATTTGTATTTGTAAATAAATTTGTTAATTAGAATAATTATATAAGGAATTTAATGCTTACATTGATTTGTATTTGTAAATAAATTTGATGATTACAATAATTATATAAGGAATTTATTGCTTACATTGATTTGTATTTGTAAATAAATTTGTTAATTAGAATAATTATATAAGGAATAATTATATTGATTTGTATTTAAATAAATTTGATTACATTGATTTGTATTTGTAAATAAATTTGTTAATTAGAATAATTATATAAGGAATTTAATACTTACATTGATTTGTATTTGTAAATAAATTTGATGATTACAATAATTGTATAAGGAATTTATTGCTTACATTGATTTGTATTTGTAAATAAATTTGATGATTAGAATAATTATATAAGAAATTAAATGCTTACATTGACTTACATTTTTAAATAAATTTGATGATTTCTATTTATATAAGGAATTAAATACTTGCATTGATTTATATTTTTAAATAAATTTGATGATTTATAATTATATAAGGAATTAAATGTTTACATTGATTTGCATTTTTTAATAATAAATTTGATGATTTATAATTATATAAGCAATTAAATGCTTAAAATTTATTTGCATTTTTAAATAAATTTGATGATTTATTTGCTCCAACTAATTAAAGATAATGGGACGAGGATAAATATTTGCCCATGAAATATTGATTAAAATAAAAAAAGACTTCGAAAAAATAATAAATTCAAATTCATTAAACTAAATTTTAATTTTTTTTTTTTTTTTAGTACTTTTAAATGTACACAAATTTTTTTTTATCCTGTTTTTTTAAAGAAAAAGAACCGTCCAGTGAAATACGTACAGAGAAAATAACATTGTATTACAATTTTACTTTCGGTATTGTTATCATATGTGAACATATTGTTGTCCTTGTTAGAAATCCGTGGCGTCTCTAAATGATTTTCATGTGGTTTTATTGATATGAGTGTTTTAAAACTGGCATGAAATATGTGTTGCTAAATGTAACGATCGGCCCACAACAAGTTGCATGCACTGTAGTTCTTTTTGAATTGCCTGGCTTTCAAAATATAAACAGATTGTTTCAATATTCTCAAAATAGCGTATGAGGATAAGTTTATGTTTATAAAAGTTCATTCAACCATCATTTCTCTGTCTGAACTGGGTAGCGTTTTTTTTTTTTTTTTTTTTTGTAGTATTTGAACAATTGCTTCCTCATCAAGATCTAGAGTTACTGAATTTTGTTAGCTTCATGTCACTATTGAATGGGATAGATCTTGTAGAGATTCTGCACTTAAGGGTTCTGATTTCGGCAAATCCGCTCTTCCAATTTTTCCACGCTGAATGGAATCGCCAAACCTGCAGAATTTTGTAACCGCAGCGGCGAAAATTGCAATAGAAAAAAATCGCCAAATAAACAAACGGAACCCTAATGTGCAGAACTCCCGTTCTTGTAGTATTCTGACCAATTGTTTCATGAATTTCTCTGTTTATTCAACATTGGTATACTACCACGTGTATTTGTCCATAATATGACAAATTGAAATTCGTAAAAAATTTTAATTTTATTATTATTTTTAATGTTTTGTTCTGGACAAACTTATATGTTGGAAATTTTGATATTAGA
This sequence comes from Caerostris darwini, assembly GCA_021605075.1. Lineage (NCBI taxonomy): Eukaryota > Metazoa > Arthropoda > Arachnida > Araneae > Araneidae > Caerostris > Caerostris darwini. Next base: position 61,667 of record BPLQ01000135.1, on the reverse strand, counting down.
TTTTTTACCACGCTTTATTGATTTATTTTCAATTTTTTATAAGAAAAAAAAGACTCAAAAAATTATAAATTTTTAAATCTGAAACTATTTATTTTTTATTTTATTATTTCCTCTTCTTCACTAGCGCAACAGCCCCTTGCTGGGCCAAGGCATTCTGCGTACTGGCAGATTTCGAGACTGGAATTATTTTCTTTTCATGGGATAGTGTTGTCAGCCCTACGCCCAACAATCATATTAGACCCAGACGGATTCTGAACCACAACAAACATCCATATCACCGAGCATCAGAGAGCAAGTCATTCGGCAATGGGGCACTCTATTTTTCTTATTTACTTTTTTAATGTTAGTTGTAGATCGGGTGTAGTAAATTAACCTCTTTAATAATATTTTTTTTGCAAACTCATGTTTGTGAAAATTGCAACACCATGAAGGAATCGTCATAATTGAATGAAGTCCACGCTGCAGCAGACGTCGACGAATTGATGAAGCACACAATGAAACACCTGTAGCTATTGACCACTGTGCTGCCAATTGTCTAGAGGAAGCTGTACTGTCCGTCAGCGCCATGCGGACCAGGTGTCTATCATCGCGAGCTGACGTCACATTTCGGGGTCCACTCCCGGATTTCCGAGTTTTCCGACACTCGTCCGTCCACTGCTTCCAAAGACGCCTCACTGTGCTGCTGTTACGCTGCACACGAGCGGCTACTGCACGATAAGACAATCCAGCTTCACGAAGGCCGATGATTCTCCCCCGTTCAAACTCTGTAAGTTGTTCAAATCTCGCTCTCTTTCGTCGAAAAGGCATAAGTAACGATTGAGCTAACGTTTACCACTTGCAGATAACCACCGATAACCATACACGCCTCGCTGCAGCCGCCTATTTATTCGGATCCATCCGCCGTTCAGAGGGCGCTTCTCAGCATATGCATGCGCTACGGATTTGAAATTCTAATCATTTGCATATCATGCGCTAATTTGCATTTCCTGAGAATTTCAGCTCACTCGCGTAAGTCCTTCATGGTGTTGCAATTTTCACAAACATGAGTTTATAATTTAAAAAAAAAAAAAATTCATTCAGACACATTTAATTTATTTTGCATATTTATTTATTGTATATATTATGCATATTTATTTTCAATATTTTTATTATTTTGTATATTAGTCATCGTGTTCTAATATTGCATGACGTGGTCTACCAGCAGGTGATTGACTTCATATGGTTCTTTGTTTGTGATTAATGTATACAATTGCGTGTTTCTAAGGAGAAAAAAAGTGTGAAAATCTCCATCGGGTAATCAAACAACGCAAAACACTAACAGAATCACAATTACGTCTCCTTTTTTAAAGTAATGATTCTAACAATACACGCATCTATTACCTTCGAACATACATCCGTCTGGGATATTATCTACATGCATTGACATTGAGCTATAAGTAGACTGTGGCAATAGTTTGGCACTTTAATATTACAACACCCACTTCTTCACTTTCTTCTACAGCGATTAATTCTAAATGATAAAGTCGAACGCATTCAAATGTTTGAATAAAAAATAAGAATTTCCATCAAATATAGTTTTAAAAAGTTTCTGTTGATATACTACACAAAAATCTTTTTATTATTTTCATTTAAATTCACATCTAGTCTTCCGTCTAGACGTAGAAGTAGATAATGGTTCTGTACAAAAGATGCTAATATTCTTTTTTAAATGTAAAATAGCATGCAAATTACCTCATTTAAAAACATTGTCAAGCTTCAAGATATGGTTACGAAACGGCTCAAACACAGGCATAAATTAAGAGTAAAAACAAGAATCAAAGTCCATTTTATTCACGGGCTTAAGGGTATTAATTATCATAAATATTGTAATAAATGTCAAAATAGCGTCAATAAATGGACACAGTTCATTAGACTTTACGTTGCTAAATCAACAGTTTTACTTTTATATTAAAAGTTAATTATTAAATTTATCAGATTTAATAACTTGGTTCAATGTGCCATAATAAGGGAAACTGACATTCTGCAATTAAAAAAAAAAAGATTATCCACAATATTTCATTACAAAAAAAAGAAAAAGCAAATGCGTCTGTGTGACTTACGCCCACATTTCATAATTCTCAATTTCTTAGAATCTAGTATTCTTTTTAATGTAAAATAGCATGCAAATTACCTTAGTTAAAAATATTATCCACCTTCAACATATGGTTACGAAATTATTAAAGCATTAGCTTAAATTAAGATTAAAAATAGGATTCAAATTCCATGTTATGCCTGGACTTGAGGGTATTAATTATCCAAGGTATTGTCTGTAAATGTCAAAGTAGTGTCAATAAATTGACACAGTTCATTAGACTATATGCTGCTAAATCAACAGTTTTCTTTTTAACTTAACAATTAATTAATTCATTCCTCAGATTTATAAACATGGCTTCAGTAAGCCATGTTAAATGAAATATGCAGTTTTCAATTAAAAAAAATAAAGAGCTTATCCACAATATTTCAATGCAAAAAAACAAATAAATAAAAATAAAACAAATACGTCTACGCGATTGACGCATATATTACATAATTCTCAACTTCTTAGTATCTAGTATTCTTTTTAATTTAAACTAGCATGCTAATTACCTTCATTAAAAAGAAGAAGAACATGATCCAAGGTATGGTAAAGAAGCTCTTAAAATACAGGCTTAAATTAAGATTAAAAATAGTCAAAGCTCATCTTATGTCTTATTAAAGGTATTAATTATCAAAAGTATTGTCAATAAATGCCAAAATAGTTCCAATAAATTGCCACAGTTCATAAGACTTTACTAGTATGTTGCTAAATCCACAGTTTTTTATCCTAATAATTAATTAATCATTAAATTCCATAGATTTTTTAACCTGGCTTCAATGAGGCATAATAAACAAAGATATAATCTCTTTTTAAATTGTAGAATGGAAACTCTACAATATTTCAACAAGATGCACAAATAAAAGAAAGCAAATGCATCAGTGCGACTGACGCACTTATTACATAATTCTCTTTTTCTTATTCGGCAACCGTAGCCAGTAAAATAAGATATAGTTAAAAACCTTTTTTTGTTTATTGATTTTAAATTAGCGAAACGCAGTCAATGTTACGGGCGTCTTTTATCTCATCTCAGAAAGCCCTCTTATAGGACGCAAAATTAAAAGCAAATGGAACGCGAGATAAGATTTTTCCATCCTTAAATATAATGCACCTCGTCCCCGTCTTTGTAGAAAACGGCAGCGGAATGAAAAAGCTATTATAATCTTCTTTTAAAAGAATAATTTAGAGAATGTTTTGAGCCAAAAAGGAGATTATTTGTTGTGTCCTGACAGCCTTTTTTTTTGTTCATTTTCTTCCCTGCAATTTAATACTCGGGGAAGCTGCTAAGCCGGGAAAAGTATCTCCTTAAAATATGCTACGTGTGATGAAAAACAAATGATAACTCAGTATAACTTCTTTAGTAGAAGTTTATTTTATATATTTTTTTCTTCCGGTAAAGAATTATTTTCCTTTTAGCTAATGCCGTAGATTGTTGACTTTATTGGAACCTTTTCTTAAATATATTTCTCAATGGAAAAAAATATTGGTAAGTTTGTGTTCAAATGATGGGAAAATTACGATTATTACCTTTAAATCGAAAATTATATCAATGGTGATATTGTGGCGCAATTTTTGGCGACTTCTTTTATAGGCTAAGTGAAAAAAAAATTGATTTTAAAAATAACTTCTCATTATTTTTTCTTATCAAATTAAAATAAAAATATGCTTAAGTTAGTCCTTATTACGAACTTTCACATTTTTTCTTTTTGGAAACTTATGTTCAGTACGCGGTCCTTTTCAACTGATAGAGGTATGCTTCTAGCAATTGTTTGTGACCCTGACAAAATATAACGATTCTTAGAGGAACATGATAAATAAATAAGCAGAAAATTATTTAGCCAAATCGAAAACAAAGGCCGTTGGGATGTGGCGACGTTTTTGTGGGACCAACTGAGCGATAAGTTGCCAAATGTGATTTTCCGAATTTCTAACACTGTTTGTAATTCACTTCACTTAAAATAGCAACAATTTTCTAGGTTTAATTTGGCGAAAGGTTTTATAGTCCATCTTATGTCTTAGCCTAAGGGTATTCCTTATACAATTGTTAATAAAAGTCAAAATAGTGTCAATAAAAGAAACAGTTCATTATATTTTATGTTGCCAAATCAATAGTTTTCTTTTTATCCTAATAATTATTTAATTAATAAATTCATCACATTTATTAATATGGTTTCAGTGAGCCATAGTAAACAAAGAGATTATGCATTCTACAATTAAAAAAGGAGATTATCTACACTATTTCATTACAAAAAGAAAGACAAAGAAAATGCGTCCGTGTGACTGACGCAAGCATTACTTAATTCTCCACATCTTACACGGTAACCGTAACATAAGATATAGTTAAAAACCCTTTTTGCTCATTGATTTTAAATTAGCGAAACGCAGTCAAATTTACGGGGTCTTTTCAAAAAGCCCCCTTTTAGGACGAAAATTAAAAGCAAATGGAATGCGAGATAAGATTTTTCCATCCTTAAATTTAACGTACCTCGTCCACTAAGGAGATTTCCCTGTCTTTGTAGAAAAAGGCTGCGGAATGAAAAAGCTATTGTAATCTTCTTTTAAAAGGATAATTTAGAGAATGTTTTGAGCCAAAAAGGAGATTATTTGCTGTTGTCCTGACAGCCTTTTTTTTCATTTTCTTCTCCGCAATTTAATTCTCGGAGAAGCTGCTAAGCCGGGAAAAGTATCTCCTTAAAATGTCCGACGTGTGATGAAAAACAAATGATAACTCAGTATAAATTCTTTAGTAGAAATTTTCTTTGTTTTTGTTTTTTCCTTTGGGGAAAGAATTATTTTCCTTTTCGCAAATGCCGTAGATTGTTGACTTTATTGCAGCTTTTTCTTAAATGTACTTCTCGCTGTAGAAAAAAATGAGTAATTTTTAGGTTCAAACGATGGGAAAATTATTATCTTTGAATCGAAAATTATATCACTGTGTATATTTAAATTTTTGATGACACTTATAAACATAGGTGAAAAAAAACAGGATTTTGAAAATATCTTTTCTTGCCAAATGAAAATAAAAATATGTGGAAATTATTTCTTTTATGAAATTTTCACATTTTTTACTTTTTCAAATTGATGGTCAATGCTGGGTCTATTTTAACTGATATATTAGGCTTGTAGCATGTTATTGTAGCCCAGCAAAGTAACAAATCATAAGCCGTAAAGGAGCCCTATAATTAAATACGGTACTCCACGCAAATTATGTACCACACTGTATTCTGACAATGCAAAACACAGACACAATCATCATTACATCTCCTTTTCTTAAAGCAATAATTTCAATAACACACACAGCTATTAGTTTCGAACATTACCGACATGCATTGACATCGAGCAATGAATACAGTCTGGTAATATTTTGCAATACATAATATTACACTATCCACTTCTTCACTCTCCTTTAGAGCGATTAACTATAATGATAAAGTCCATCATATTCACATATTTGAACATAGAATAAAGAATTTCCATCAAATATGTTTTAAAAGGTTTCTGTTGATATACTGTTCAAAAATCTTTTTATTATTTTCATTTAAATTCATGTCTAGTCTTCTGTCTAGACGTAGAAGAGGATAATGGTTATATATAAAAAGAACGCTTATATTCTTTTTTAAATGTAAAATAGCATGCAAATTACCTTAGTTATAAACACTAGAAAGCTTCACGATATAGTTACGAAAAGGCTTAAAATAAGATTTAAAACAAAAGTCAGAGTCCATCTTATGCCTGGGCATAAGGGTATTAATTATCATAAATATTGTTAATAAATGTAATAGTGTCTACAAATTAACACAGTTCATTAGACTTTATGTTGCTAAATCCACAGTTTTCTTATTATTCTAATAATTTATTCATTCATTTATTCATCAGATTTGTTAACATAGCTTCAGTGAGTCATAATAAGTGAAATACGCATTCAGCACTTAAAGAAAAAGGTAATCCACAATATTTCAATACAAAAAAATAAAGAGAAATCAAATGTGTCCGTGTGATTGACGCATATATTACGTAATTCTCAACTTTATACTCGCTAATATTCTATTTTAATGAGAAATAGCACTCATTTAAAAACATTATAAAGCTTCAAGATATGGTTACAACATTCTTAAAACGTAGACTTAATTTAAGATTAAAAAGAGAAGTCAAAGTCTGTCTTATGTCTTAGCTGAAGGGTATGAATTATAATCAATTAATGTCAAAAAATTGACACGGTTCATTCTATTTTATGTTGCTAAATCAACAGCTTTCTTTTTTATCTTAATAAATAATAATTAATTAAATTCATTCTACAATTAAAAAAGAGATTATCCACAATATTTCATTACAAAAAGAAAGGCAAAGAAAATGCTTCTATGTGACTGATGCACATATTACATATTTCTCAACTTCTTACTCGGTAACCGTAACCAGTAAAATCAGATATAGTTAAAAACCCTTTTTTGTTTATTGATTTTAAATGAGCGAAACGCAGTCAAAGTTATGGGGGTCTTTTATCTCATCTCAAAAAGCCCCTTTTAGGACGCAAAATTAAAAGCAAATGGAACGCGAGATAAGATTTTTCCATCCTTAAATATAATGTACCTCATCTGCTAAGGAGATTTTCCCGTCTTTGTAGAAACCGGCAGCGGAATGAAAAAGCTATTATAATCTTCTTTTAAAAGGATAATTTAGAGAATGTTTTCAACCAAAAAGGAGATTATTTGTCGTTGTCCTGCCGGCGTTTTTTCCTTTTCTTCTCCGCAATTTAATTCTCGGGGAAGCTGCTAAGCCGGGAAAAGTATCTCCTTAAAATATGCTACGTGTGATGAAAAACAAATAATAACTCAGTATAACGTCTTTAGTAGGATTTTTCTTTATGTTTTTTTCTTTAGAGAGGAATTATTTTCCTTTTCGCTAATGCCGTAGATTGTTGACTTTATTGGAACCTTTTCTTAAATATATTTCTTTCTGAAGAAAAAAAATGGATAATTTTTTTGTTCAAACCATGGGAAATATCAATGGAATATTATATCAATGGCGACATTCTGGTGCAATTTTTGACGACTCCTTTTATAGGAATGGTTAAGTTTTTTTTGTTTAAATGAAGGGAAACTTAATATCTTTGAATCGAAAATTATATCAATGTACATTCAAATATTTGGCAACTTTATTTATAAGGTAGGTGAAAAAAAAAATGATTTTGAAAATAACTTCAATATTTTTCAAGTCTAATTAAAATAAAAATACGTGAAAATTATTACTTATTACGAAATTTTCATATCGTTTATTTTTGCAAACTGATGATCAGAGCGCGGTCTGTTTGAACTGATGGAGGTATGCGTGTAGCAATTATTTCTAACCACAACAATTCATAAGCCTTTGAAGAACATGATACATAAATAGGCAGAAATTCTTTGGCCAAATCGCAAAATAGTGGCCGAAAGTGTTAAATATATTTCTCGTTGTAAAAAAATTGAAAAACTTATTATCCTTGATTCGAAAATTGTATCGATGTGTTTTATTCACAGGCTAGGGTGAAAAAAAAAAAATGGGGAACTGATGTTGAAAATATATTTTCTCTACATTTCTTATTAAATGGAGGCTTTAAGAAAAATTTTATGGAAACTACTGTATGCTACATGACAACTGTTAGCTTTGCTCTTAAATTTTTATTTTTGCAAATTGATGGTTAGTACTCTGTCTCTCAGAACTGATGGAAGTCGCTTTGAAGCAGTTTGTTGTGAATCTAACCAAAAATAATTCTTAAAGCTGTAAATGATCATGATAAATCCATAAACAGAGCACATTTAGGTTAGAGAATTTTTTTCATTTAGGTTAGAGAAAGAGAAATTACAGCACAAGTTACTGGCGAATATTTTTCACAGCTGTTTGCTCACACGTGTTCCCTATTGCTTCTAATATTAAATGGCTCTAAAAACATTTTGTATCGGAGAAAGATTTTGATGCTAACGCCTTATTATGTAGTACTATTAAAGTAGTATCATATTAATTCTGTGACATTTGTTTTATTCGACGAAATTACAAAATAGAGGTAATTGAGATTTGGCAACTTTTTGTGGCGCTAACTGGGAGATAGATCGCGAAAGGGGGTAATCTGGGTTCCTTGTACTGTTTGCAATTCACTACACTTACAATCGCAACCACTTACTTAGCTCACTTTGGCGAAAAGAGTTTTTGATGCCAAATCCCAACGGTCCCTATTCGCGATTTCAATCTTTATTCTATTAACGAAAAGAAGGTCCGAACAGTTTTATTTACAGATGTTTACGTTTTCTAGAATGTTTATTAAATAATACACCATTAAAATAAAATCACATTTATGCGCCTGCTCAAGAATTTATCTCTGTATAAATAAAGCAACAGATTTGCGCGAGGGTATATATTTCTTAAATTTTAACATTATGTAATTAACTTAATGTTCTTAATCTCGCTTTGAAATTTCTAGTTTTTTAACCGGCTAGTAGGAACATTTCAAGCCAGTTCAAACTCTAATTAGTTCTTTTTTTAATTAAATAAAAGCTATTTTTAAAAATGAATTAGGTAGTTATTATAAGATATTATATTTTATAATACATTAAAAAAGAATTAGAAGTATAAATGCTTATTAACAATATATTTTGGTGACTTATTTTATAACAATACTGAACTGCTTAATGAAGTTGTTATGTAGGTACGTAACTTAATATGAGGATAATTATAATATAGTTACAAGATTCTTCCACTAGATTCGAGGAAAATGATTATGTAACTATCAGTTCACAAGAATACATCGGAGCCTTTGATGATTAATGGGTTTAAAAACAAAAAAACACAAATGTTATAACATCAATGCTTTCAAAATACAATGTCTAATTTTCTACTTTCTAGCAATACATTCTTCTATTAATGATAAAAATCTAGAATCCTGTACCCTTTGAGCCAAATGCATCGCCAGGATGTCAAGTTGCCAAGTAAACAAAATGATGAATGTCACAGTTTTCGCATTAAGGGATTAAGCCAAAATTCATCACTAGGATGCCAAATTGCCGAGTAAACAAGCAAAATGGCTGCCGAAATTCGGTGTCGTTGTAAAACGCTATTTTGCCAAATTCCAAAGCCAAAAATTGCTATTATGCCGACATTAGTAACCAAACAGCTGTTACGTTAATTTTATTCCTTAAATTGTTTTCACGCCAATTTTATTGATTTTACGCCAAATTTTATTTTTGAAATGTTTGTAAACCGAAATGTATCACTTTAACGCCAAATATTATCACTAAGCGAAATTTTATTTATAAATTACTTTTAGGTAAAAATTATTGCTTTATCGCCAATTTGTCACCCATAAAATAACATCCTAACCATACTTTAAATTATAAAATACACTCAAATTGTTATTCTACATTCAGTATGCTTTAATAAATCAAATACTCGTTATACAATTAAGAAGGGATTGCACACAACATTCCCTTAAAGAAAAAAAAAACAAATTTGTTTTAGTATACGTAAAATTCCAATCAAATAATCTTCAGATTACTTTTATTCAGGAGTGGGAAGTCAGCCAACTCTCAACACTGTATTGTAATTTTATGCACCATGACATTTACTAATAGATTTATGAAAATTCGTGAAATAAATTAAATGACTTTTATTGAATTCGTATATCTATAAAAACAGTTTTTAGCCAAATCGCAAAATAAAGGCCGTTGGGATTTAGCGACTTTTTTTGTGTTATTTTTTTGAGTGATGAGTTCTCAGATGTAGTAACCCGGATTTCTTGTACTATTTGCAGTTCATTTCATTTATAGTCGCAACCCTTTCCTTGGCGCCCTTCGCGAAACGAATTTTTGACGCCAAATCTCAGCTGCCCCTATTCGGTTAAAAAAAAAAAAAAAACTGGGTAAAATCGTTAAGTATTTTTTTTTTACAACTTTAAAAGTTTATTATTTGCACTCACTTAATAGATGCACTCTAAATTTGCCAACAAAATATATATAGTATACGCTATGAAAATAAATGTACTTATTTAACAGGTATTCAAGTAGTATAGAATAGCTTAAGAAAATTGTACATTTTGATCACAAAAATATTATATTTGTAATACATTAAATCTTTTTTATTCTTAATAATAAATATATAAGATCTTCTTTCAATAAAATCTAGAATCATGTACCCTTTGTGCTAAATGCACCGCCAGGATGCCAAATCACCAAGTAAACATAATAATGCATACAACAGTTAGTTTAAAAGAATATATATTTCTGTTCTTATTTACTCTAAATAAAAATTCTGCAAATAACAATCAAAGTAACAATAAAATAGTCCTTATACTGTTCGGAAAAAGAAGAAGTTACGAATTCTTCTAGTTATAAATATGTAACCCTGAAGAAATTAACGAAGTATTCCAGGTGGCAAGACTGGCGACTTCCTAAGGGGTACAGTATTCTAGATTTCAACCTTTTTTTCATTGTGGATCCAAGTTAGCTTTTTATAACCCTAAGGGCTGGGAAAAGTATCTCAGCCCTTATTTGGCTTGCTGCTAAAGCAACTACTATCTCTGTTATTGGTTGTATTATTAAAGGATGCAATTCTCTTTAATAAATAATTTTAACATTAGTTCCTATAATTTTGGAGAAATAAAAATTATTTTGATAGAGGGGTCGAGAGTCGGATTTTAAAACTTAATAATAAAATGTCTAAGATCTTCTTATTAAATCTAGAATTCTGTACCCTATGTACCAAATGCATCGCCAGGATGCCAAATCATCAAGCAACCATAATAATGCATACAGCAGTTAGTTAAAAGTATATATATTTCTGTTTTTATTTACTATAGATAAAAATTCTGCAAATAACAGGTTGGTTAGTAATCGTGCTACTGGTTGTATTATTGAGGGATACAATTGAATGAGCTCTTTAACAAATAATTTTAACATTAGTTCCAAGAATTTGGAAAAATAAAAATTATTTTGATTTAAAATTCGAATTTTAAAATTCACTCTGGACTCCTAAAAAACATTCGAAAATGACATCAAAAATACTCGATTACCTCTGCTTTTTTCCATGTAAAAAATATTTAACTCTATTTTAAGTCTAATAACTATAGTGTTCACAAAAACATTTCGGTTATATTAAAAATCCAATGTTCCAAAACAAACACCGTGGTTTAAAAAGCACTATTTCATTGAAATCACTAGATTTTTAAACGAAATTATCAAGTTCTAATTTATTGAATGTTAGAAACATTAAATCTTTCACCATAGATTTAATATGCAAAACTCATTGCGCAACTTAAAAAGGATTATTCTTAATGTATACACGTGATAACATGTATTAACTTGCTAACCAATTCTTACTAAATAGAATTCATACTTTGACTTTCCACCTCTGTTTTTCCCCATGTAAAAATTATTCAACTCTAATTTATGTCACGTCTAATAGCTATAGTGTTCACAAAAAAGTTTGTTATCTGAAAACTCCAATGTTCCAAAACCAACATCGCGGTTTAAAAAACTCTATTTCATTGTAATTAACAACTTTTAAGCGAAATTATTAAGTTATAAGGAATTGATTATTAGAAACTTTAAATATGTCGTGATAGATTTAATGTGCAAGACTCATTGCACAATTTTAAAAGGATTATTCTTACAAGGAAAATTTATAGATGTGATAACACATGTATAAGTATTCAAATCAATTCTTACTAAATAGAAAATACATTAGATTTTTCTTACCTTCTAATCCAACGAAGTAATTGGTAAATATTTCCAGTTGGAGTAAAAATTTCAGTTCTAGAAGTTCCATATTTTCCAGAAGTTTGTCCAGAATAAAAAGTTCCAGAATATTTCAGAATATTTGTTGGTAATTAATCAAAATGAGTTCTGGATATCAAATTTTTTTTCAATGTGTTTGTAGTTCAATTATATTCCGGTTAATCTTTTCTTTACTTTACAGTACTTGAGATGTATGCATGCTGACGCTGTTTATCTCAATTTATCCAAATGCTGTTCATAATACTGCAGATTACAGAATTTGACAAATGTTGAAAATTATTGGAGCTCACTGACCCTGTCAAAGGTCTCATCTCCGGTGGTGACAAACATAAACGAATGAAAACATTGACAATTCTCAGAAGTTAAAGGAAATCGTGAGAATTGAAAAAGTCCAACACGTCAAAATTGCATTTAGGTAGGTTACAGCAGAATATTCCTAGGTCTTTTAAAATTAGAGTGCGGTTCTTATTGTTCGATCTTTGAATGAACAGGTATTGGTGGTTGTTAATATTATTGAAGAATATTAGTAAAAGTTTTTCCAGTACTTTTTGAGAGGTAGCACGGAGATAGCTCTTTGAATATCAGCGTTTCTCATGAACCAGTTGGCATTCGTTATTTGTCTAATGGTCATATTTTGTTGAGCTTCCAAGATTTTAGTATTATAATTAGCGGCATAGGCCGATACCGGGCAAGCATAGGTGAGGAAAGCATAGGACGAAGAAAAGCATAGGACGAAGCATAGAGGTGAAAATCAGAAGTTTATTATGTCCCCCTCATGCTCGAGTTTCTTGCTATTAGAGGTTCAGAATAAAGAGTCTTAGAAGATTCCAGAATATTTGTTGGTAGTTAATCAAAATGAGTTCTGGATATCAAATTTTTGTTCAATGTGTTTGTAGTTAAACCAACATTACGATAATGTTTTCCCTGACTTGACTTGGTGTGTTGAGATGTATAGTCGCTGACATTGCTTTATCTCAATTTATCCAAATGCTTTTTAAAATAAAACAAATTTGACTAAAGGGAAAATGAAGCCTTTATAAAGGAACTACTCTAAAAATCGGAATTCTTGAATACATTGCCTATAACGTCTTACAAATTCCTTTTAAAGCACTAGAATCGTTGCACGTATTTTCTAGCAACCAAAAGAATATGAATAAGAGGAGTAAATTTGAAAAAGAAAGATGTGGATAAAACTTCAGATCACATAGATCCTAATATTTTAACATTTTAAAGATTATTAGAACATTTGAAATATAACTAGTACTCGTAATAAAAAATTAAAATCCCCAAAAAGAAAACGTAGGTTGTCCCATACATTATAGGATTATGAGACTTTTCGTAGAAATTGAAGTATCGTTATTATCTTATAATATGCATCCTTTTACATATGAAATATCCGAGACCTGACGGCCGAGTGGTTAGCTCTCTGGCGCTCGGTACCACAGGTTTCGGGACAAAGGAAACAAAAATTGATGAAGGACACGAAAAAGTGATCAAGGAAAGGAAAAACCCGCTTTCCAAAACAATACTCCTAATTTTATAGGTAAAAATATTAATATAATTGGGGCCTGATGGCTGAATGACTAGAGCTATGGTGCTCGGTACCACAGGTATCGGATTCGAGTCCCAGCCGTGCTAGGGATGTTTGTATTTGTTCGGAACCCATTGTAAACCGTAGGTTCTGTCTAATAGGATCGTAGAGTGTTGTGGGGGTAGTGTTACTCTCGTCCGTAGCATATCTTCAAGCTACACGTACCCCCTGGGTAGTGCTAAATGAGTAAAAGCGATGCTGCCCTTGCTTATGGCATAATGATAAACTGTCTCTGTGTTGCCAGCTGCATTAGAACAACAACATATCAAATATCCAAGAATAATACAGAACTCTATATCCAAAATCGCTTTGCAGTTTATTTCGTGCTGTTATATATTTTATCCATTGATACAATATGTATTCAATTGTTTCAGGAATTTTGCAGATCGGTCATAATGGAGATGAATTCAGGCCAAATCTATGGATCTTAGAATTACTAGTTTTTGGTTTGCTTGGTCGCTCTATTGTCCTTTTTTGTACACTTTTATGCTAATTAGACCGGGACATACAGTTTAAAGTAGATTCCGAACCACTAAAAAACATAAATGCCACTGCCTGGATTCGAACCTGAAGCCTGTGCTACCAAACACCAAAATGCTAGCCAATTGTCCATAAGGCAGCAGGACTCCTTACAGAGCACATGCCCTTAAATAGTACAAAATAGTTGTTGTTGTTTTTCTAATGCAGTTGGCAATACAGAGGCAGTTACTCTTTTATGCCATAAGCTGGGGCTATGCCGCTGTTACTCCTTTAGCACTACCCCGGGGGCTTGTGTAGCTTGAAGATAGGCTACGGACGCCAGTAACACAACCCCCCCCACTTTACGATTCTATTAGACCAGGACTTACGGTTTATCGTGGATTTCACTACAAGCATCCATGGCACCACCGGGATTCGAACCCGAAACCTGTGGTGCCGAATAGCAGTATAGTAGAAAATAGTAAATAATAGAATATAGTATAAAATACAGTAAATATTAGAAAATAGTACATTTTGAAATTACCTCGAACAGAAGGCTGTGGGGTTCTGGGGAATAGCGCATTTTACTTCCGAACTAACCTGAAGCCTGTGGTAGCAATCGCCAAAGCACTAACCAATTGGCCATCAGGCATAATGAAGATGAAGGCCAAATCTATGGAGTTTAGAACTACTAAGATATGTCGTTGTGCGAAACCTAGATACAGCCGAGTGGCTAGAGCTCTGGTGCTCGGTACCACAAGTTTCGGGTTCGAGTCACGGCGGTGCCATGGATGTTTGTAGTGGTTCGGAATCCACTTTAAACCGTAGGTCCCTGTCTAACACGATCGTAGAGCCTTGTGGAGAGTGACATATTAAAAATAAGGAAAAACTAACTGTTCATATCTATAGTGATTTGGGGATTATAGTCCTTGTTGCTTCACATCCCCATATACCACTTCATTCATCATCAAACCTAGATACAGTATAAACATGTCTTCGTTTCAGTGATTAGGCAAAAATGCTTTTCTTAATTTTATTCAACGAATAACATATAAAATGATGCATATAACAAAAAAATGTTGCATACAAATAAATATAGAAATAAGTGCGTTAAGTTATAGTTTCTGAAAATGTTTAAGATATAACTGAAGTATTTTGGTTAACATGCATTTTCACGTAACTACTTACTCGAAAAACCATCCAGATTATTAAATTTAAAATGGCGAAATGCGCCCGTAATGGTAATGGTCTTCATCTCAATTTAAAGACTCTTTTAAAATGAAAATTAAAACCAAATAGAACGCAAGATAAGATTCTTCTTGCCTTATTTACCCTAAATATGACGTTTCTTCTACATTAAAGCCATTCCTGCCTTTGATGAAAATGACTTACGAAATGAAAAAAAAGTATCCCAGTCTTCTTTTAAGAGAATAATTTAGGTAGATTTAAACTCTTTCAGCTACAGGCAAATTATTTATTGTTACACTTTCAGTTTCTTTTTGAAATTTAATTCTGTGGAATCTGCTAAGTCGGAAAAAGTATATTCTTGAATTGTTCAACATCTAATGAAAAACGAATTACAATAAGTTATGAAACTGGGTTTTTTTTCTTATTGCTCATGCTGAAGACATTATTGTGGTAGTAAATTGTAGACATTGTTAGACACTGTTGTGGTAGAAGATTGTAGACATTATTAGACACTATTGTGGTAGAAAATTATAAACATTGTTAGACATTGTTGTGGTAGTAAATTGTAGGCATTGTTAGACACTGTTGTGGTAGAAGATTGTAGACATTATTAGACACTATTGTGGTAGAAAATTATAAACATTGTTAGACATTGTTGTGGTAGTAAATTGTAGGCATTGTTAGACACTGTTGTGGTAGAAGATTGTAGGCATTATTAGACACTATTGTGGTGAAATTATAAACATTGTTAGACATTGTTGTGGTAGTAAATTGTAGACATTATTAGGCATTGTTGTGGTAGAAAATTATGGGCATTGTTAGACATTGTTGTGGTAGAAGATTGTAGACATTATTAGACACTATTGTGGTAGAAAATTATAAACATTGTTAGACATTGTTGTGGTAGAAAGCTGAAGGCATTGTTAGACATTGTTGTTAGAAAATTTTAGGCATTGTAGAAAAGGTAGACATTGTTTTGGCTGAAATTGAAAGGTTGAAATTGTGTATATTGCGAAATATGCTTCCTTAAAAAAAAAGAACCAACTTATAGGGCAACATAACTCAAATAACTAATCACTGGAATCATTTTAATATTTAATGGGATGAAGCATTACATATAAGTCAAGATGCAGTATAAAAATAATAATCAAAAGAAAAAAAAATCCAGGGTGAGATTAACAAAATCATGTATGTTAGCGTCGCTTAGAATCAGACTAATGTTTATCTACTTTTTATCAGTCTCAATAACTCCGATAGGCGAGCGGCCTGATGGCCAATTGGCTGGAGCTCTGGACTTTAGAACCACAGGCTTCAGGCTCGAATTTTGGTGGTGGCATGGATGTTTGTGAGGGGTTCGAAATCCCTGTTAAACTACAGATCCCAGCCTAATTAGCAAAAATGGGGGCAAAAAAATGACCGTAGAGCGACAAACCCAACTCATTTACACTAAAGATATTTTTTGAAAATGGTTGCGAAATAAAAAAAAAGAGTGCCACAGTTATCTTTTTAAGAAAATAATTTAGGTAGATTAAAAAGGTAAATTATTTATTGTTCTTTTTCGCAATTTTATTCTGTGGAAAAAATATATTCTTAAAATATTCAACATCTGATGAAAAACGAATAACAATAAAAGCTATGTAATAATTTTTTTTTATCTTATTGCTCATGCAGAAGACATTTTTGTGGTAGAAAATTATAGGCATCGTTAGACGTTGCAGAAATGGTAGATGTTAGACATTGTAGAAAAGGTAAACATTGTTGTGGTAGAAATTGAAAGGTTGAAATTGTTTATATTGTGGAATTCGCTTCTTTTTTTTTTCCGTAACAACTTTGAAGTTTGGTTTGTCGTTATACGGTCATCTTGTGCACACTTCAGGCTAAATAGTCCGGGACCAACAGTTTAGAGGGGATTCCGAACCACTACAAACATCCATGACATCACCAGGAGTCGAACCCGAGACCTGTGGTACCGAGCGCCAGAGAGCTAGCCACTAGACGCGCGACAGGCCCTTTTCGCAACAACAAAAAAAGCTCTAGCCGTTGGTACCGAAGACTTCAGATTCGAATCCTAACTGTGGTGTGGATGTTTGTTGGTGGTTCGGAATCCACGTTAAACTGTATGCCCCGGTCTATTTAGCCTAAAGTGTCCACAAGTTCATCGTATAGCGACCAATCAATAAAAAAACATTAATAATTTTGATATTTAATGGTACAAAACATTATTATTGTTGCATTGTTTCATCAAAAGGGTTTTTCCCAACATCATGTTCTTAAAAAAATGAAATTAAAATGAAATTGATCCCAAAATTTATTTTCATAAGTTATTGGATAGGCCTACTTCTTCGTTGCGCAACAGCCACACGGAGGGCCAAGGCCATCTGTCTACTAGCAGATTTCGAGGCAGGAGACATTTCTTTTTACACGGTAGGGTTGTCAGCCCTACACCCAACAATCTACAATCACATTACAGACCTACAGTTTAAAGTAAACTCCGAACCACTACAAGCATTCATGCTACAGCCGAGACACGAACCCAAAACCTGTGGCATCCAGCGCCAGTCAATCGACCATCAGATACAATTGAAAACCCACATTCTTAAATATCAAATTTCCTATTATCATACTTTTCTCCAATATTTTCCAGATTCTTTAAAAAGTCCAGAGTCAATCTATCGATGTCTTCTTCAACACAATATATAAATTGCATCGACGAATCCAAGCAGGCAAGGGAAAATTAATCCAACTTTATTAATTCACCAGCAAAAACAGGACCATACCACTGTTCCACTTTAAACCGCATCGGTCGTAAAAAATGAGTCTTAATAAATGTGCGGAGAGAGCTTTTGGTTAGAATGGTTATGGTTCCAATTTATCTGCAGACCAGTGCTCCGAAAAAGATCGCGTTTGCATAATCTCAGCAACCAGCGAATCTCGCGATCGATGGGCCACCCCATAATCAGCAGACGACATTTCGGCTTGTTATTATTCGAGTGCCCAACCCTTGTTCGAAAGCACAGCAATGGAAACAATCTGTCAGTTAGAGCCATTCAGTGTTTAAACTGTTGTAACAATGCTATTTGTTTTGGAGATGCAATGTTGTGGGATAAGTAAGGATTCGTGGACAGAAGCGTCCACGTAAAGTTCCGGAACAGTCTGGTGGATTGTCACTCATAAAACAATATGTGTGTGATTAGAACACCTAGTTATCCTAACATGTGAAAGACAGTACATTCGAATCTCTAAAAGGAGGGTAGTGTTATTTTAGCACTATTAGAACAATATGTGAATTTTTCATATTTTAGTATTATTAGAACAATATGTGACATATTAATTAGAAAACCTATATATCCAAACATATGAAAGACAATAAATTCGATTCTGTGGTCGAATGGTAGTTATTTTAGTATTAGAAATGTAACGACAGGTCTTAAATATTTTTTTTCTAATGCAGCTGGCAAACACAGACAGCTTGGTCTTGGACGCCTTAAGGCAAATGCTGCACAGACGTACTCACTTTGCATTACCCAGGGGGCGCGTGTAACTTGAAGATAAGCCACGGACGCGGAGTAACAATGTCCCCGCAACGCTCTACGATCCTATTAGACCGGGACCTACTTTTTAAAGTGGATTCTGAACCACTACAAACATCCATGGCACCGCCGGGACTCGAACCCGAAACCTGTGGTACCGAGCGCCAGAGCGCTGGCCACTCGGCCATTCTGGCCCCATGTCTTAAATATAAAGTAATTAATTAAAATATCACATTATTTTGTTTAAAAGAATTAATTTCGTAATCTCGTGATAGAGAGTTTTGGCGACCTAAGAGCCAATTGACTAGCGCTCTGACCTTTGGTACCACAGGCTTCAGGTTCGAATCCTGGCGGTGGCTTGGATGTTTGAGAGTGGTTCGGAATCCACTTTAAACTGGAGGTCGCGGTCTGTTTAACCCTCGTGTGCACAAGGTAACCATAGAGCGACAAACCACACCAAATTCTCATTGGTGCAACAGCCACATGGTAGGCTAAGGCCTTCTGTCTGCTAGCAGATTTCGGGACGGGAGACATTTTCTTTTCTTAAAGTAAGGATGTCATCTCTACACTCTACAATCATATTAGAAAAGGATCAAAGTTTTGAAGTGGATTCCGAACCACTACAAACATCCATAGCACAGCCGGGACTCGAACCCGAAACCTGTGACATCGACAGCCAGAGCGCTAGTTGCTAGACCAACAGGCACTTGTTGAATTTCATCAAATTTCCTATTATCATACCTTTCTCCACTAGATTCCAGGCTCTTTAAGATGTCCAGAGTCATTCTATCAATGTCTTCTTCAACATATATATAGATTGTACCGACTAATTCTAGCAAAAAAAGAGGAAATTAATCCAACTTTATTTATTCTCCAGCAAAAACAGAATCATACCACTGTCCCACTTCAAACCGCATATGACGTAAAAAATTAAGTCTGAATAAATGTGCGGAGAGAGCTTCTGGTTAGAATGGTTATGGTTCCGATTTATCTGCGGACCAGTGCTCCGAGAAAGAGGGCGTTTGCATAATCTCAGCAACCAGCGAATATCGCGATCGATGGGCCACCCCGTAATCAGCAGACGACATTTCGGCTTATTAGTATTCGACGTGCTTCGAATGAGTGCCCAACCCTTGTTCGAAAGTACAGCAATGGAAACAATGTGTCAGGACAGAGCCATTCAGTGTTTAAACTGTTGCATCAATGGTTATTTGTTTTGGGGATGCAATGTTGTGGGATAAGTAAGGATTCGTGGACAGAAGTGTTCCACGTAAAGTTCTGGAACAGTCTGGCGGATTGTTACTCATAAAACAATATGGGAGTGATTAGAACACCTGTTTATCCAAACATGTGAAAGGCAATAAATTAGAATCTGTAAAAGGATGGTAGTGTTAGTTTAGTATTATTAGAAATGTAACGTCATGTCGTATAAAGTAATTTGCTATAATATCACATTATAATTAGTTTAAAAGAATTAATTTTGCCATTTCGTGGCCTAGTGAGGATAAATATGCAGATTTAGTTTAATTTGTCACTCTATGGTCATTTTATGCACACTTTCAGGCTAATGAGACAGGGACCTACAATTTAACGTGGATTCCGAACCACCACTACTACACCACACCACATCACTGTGCCTACAGCTGTGTTGTCCCTTTACAATTCGGGAATGATGTTGGTGAGAAATCTGATTATTCTTTGTGACCCTTTACGGTCATATGAGACCGGGACCTACACTTAAAATGTATTCTGAACCACTACAAACATCCATGTTACCGCTGAGTTTCGAACCCAAACTTATGATACCGAGTGCCAGAGCACTAGCCACTTGGCCATCAGGTCCCCAATTAATCACTCTACTGTCATTTTTTTAACATTGTGGGCTAATTAGACTGAGACCTACTGTTTAACGTGGACTACGAACCACTCAAAAACAACCATGCCACCTCCAGGATTCGAACCCGAGGCCTGTTAGTCTAGTCTGTCTTAAATTAGTCTGAATAAATGTGCGGAAAGAGTTTTCGGTTAAAGTGGTTATGGTTCCAATTTATCTGCTGACCAGTGCTCCGAGAAAGAGGGCGTTTGCATAATCTCAGCAACCAGCGAATATCGCGATCGATGGGCCACCCCGTAATCAGCAGACGACATTTCGGCTTATTAGTATTCGACGTGCTTCGAATGAGTGCCCAACCCTTGTTCGAAAGTACAGCAATGGAAACAATGTGTCAGGACAGAGCCATTCAGTGTTTAAACTGTTGCATCAATGGTTATTTGTTTTGGGGATGCAATGTTGTGGGATAAGTAAGGATTCGTGGACAGAAGTGTTCCACGTAAAGTTCTGGAACAGCCTGGTGAATTGTCACTCATAAAACAATATGCGACTGATTAGAACACCTATTTATCCAAACATGAAGATAATAAAATCGGATCTGTAAAAGGAGGATAATTATTTTAGCATTATTAGAAATGTATCGTCAAGTCGTGAATATAAAATAATCATTTAAAATGTCACATACTTTTGTTTAAAAGCATTAATTTCACCGTCTCGTGGCCTATTGATGGTAAATCCGCATATTTAGTATAGTTTGTAGCTCTAGGGTCATTTTGTGCACACTTTCAGGCTAATAAGACAGGGACCTACAGTTTAAAGTGGATTTCGAACCACTACTACTACACCACAACACATCACTGTGCCTACAGATTTGCTGCCTCTTCACAGTTTGAAAATGACGTGGGTGAGAAGTCTGATTGGGCTCTGTGACGCTCTACGCTTCATATGAGATCGGTACCTACAGCTTAAAGTGGATTCTGAATCGCTAACAAAAATCCATGCCACCGTCAGGATTCGAACCTACATCTGGTGGTACCAAACGCCGGAGCGCTAGCCAATTGGCTATCAGGCCGCCGATGTGTCTGTAGGAAAAATGAGGTTCTAATTCGCTGATGACTTGATTTTTTATTGAATTCTGATGATGATAATCCTACACGAGATTCTTGTGATAAAAAACAGTTATTTGTAAGGGTATTTACAAATATTACCATCATAATAATGTACTCAATTATTATGATGGTAATATTTGTAATGTCTATTAATATATGTATATGAGCCAACGGCCGTACCATGCTGAATATACCGGTTCTCGTTAGATCACCGAAGTCAAGCATCATTGGGCGCGGTCAGTACTTGGGTGGGTGACCACCTGGGAACACTGCGTGCCGTTGGCAAATTTGGGACCTGAATGGCCGAGTGTCTAGCGCTCTGGCGCTCGGTGCCACAGGTTTCGGGTTCGAATCCCGGCGGTGCCATGGATGTTTGTAGTGGTTCGGAATCCACTTTAAGCCGTAGGTCCCGGTCTTCTATGACTGTAAGAGCGTCACGGAGCAAAAGTCAGGCTTCTACCTACGGGTGCTCCATCACAACAGAAGCTGCTTCATTCCCCTTCAATCATGAGTCCATATGGGCTTGTGGGCTTGGCCAGCCAAGTGGGATAAGAAACAACAACAACAACATATATGTATATATATTAGGTAAAGAAACCTTACATTAAGAATATAAGAGACACTTACTGAGTCCATCTTCCAATGATCCAAGGCAGCTATATCAGGCTTAAACAGAATAGCTATAGAAACTAACAAGGTTTTTAATTAAAAACAAATAAAAAAGATACCTAGGATATCAGATTGCTTAATGCTATCCCATTCTTAATAGGGGCAAAATATTTTGGGATGTACAAATTAAATTTACCAGAGGACCAAGCCTAATATTGATGAAGTCAAATCTGAACCTGAAAAAAATACTGGGTACCATGTTTTTCAATTATCAGGTAAGTCCCATTATATTAAAAATGAGAGCCAAAGTGATACTGTCGCAGAGTAGTAATATAATAAAAAGTGCCCTCCTATTCTAAAGGAACAAATACTTAGTGAAAACATCTCCCATCATTTTTGTGCCAGAGTTGGCGTCGCATCTTCCTCTGGTTCCTTTTCCATGCGAACATTTATTTATTTTAAGGATATTTAAATATATCATACACACTCTTTTAATCCGAAATAAGCAGACGACCTTGGCCTACCATGGGGCTGTTGTGCCAATGAAGAAAAAGAAGACACACACTCTTTTATTCCGTGGAATTTAACCTCCAGTACCAATTTTTTATGATGGTATTTTTGAATACAATGTTTTCTAACACATACATACATACATGAACACCACACGCATACACGTATACATACAAACATGCACACACACATACACATATACATACATACCTACATGCACATATACATACATGCCTACATACACACACATACATACCTACATACGCACATACAACCAATACCATAAACCACACACATACATACATATATAAACACATATATACATAATAAACACATACATACATACATGAACACCACACACATACACGTATACATATAAACATACACACACACATACACATATACATACATACACACACACATACACATATACATACATACACACACATACATACATACTTACATACACATATACATACATGCCTACATACACACACATACATACCTACATACGCACATACAACCAATACCATAAACCACACACATACGTACATACAAACATACATATATAAACACATATATATAAACACATATATACATATATAAACACATGTATACATATATAAACACATATATACATAAATAAACACATATATACATATATAAACACATACATACATGAACACACATACACGTATACATACAAACACACACACAAATACACACACACATACATACATATATAAACACACACACACGTACACACATACATACATATAAACACACACACACTTACATACACACACACACTTACATAAATACACACACACACACACACACATACACACGTACATACATGCGCGCACACACACACATACATACATATATGCATATGCACTAGATAGCAGTGATCTTTTGATTAGGTGAATAAGTAATTAGGTTTTCCGAATCAATAGCGAAATACGTCGAACCGAAAGCTACTGTATCTCTACCGGAGATAAGCACGATAAATCTATAAGCCTGTTTTTTCTTTTTCGTTGAGAAGGAGAGGAAGAGAAGGCGAACCCCTAGATTCAACCGTGAGTATTTCTCCACTACTACAATGCCATAATGCGGATTTAGTGTAAAAGGCCCCGCATAACGCTGAATCTGTTAATCTCTGTCGTTTTCTAGCGACTTTGGAAACAGTAACTTCAATGTAATTCACAGTAATGTTCAATGTAATTCATTCTAATCTTAATTCCAAGTCTTTCATCCTACTCAAATTCAGTAGTGCAGTCTTTTATATGCAAGTAATGAATTATTTATATTATATACTAAAAGTTATAATACCAAAAGTAAAATTCAATAACGCATACTACTGTGTCCAAAAAGTAAGACCAATTTTCAATTTAAAATTCCCGTGGCTTATGGCATTTTAATTTTTTTTCTTTCTTTCATTTTTCGGTTACTAGTACTTTGTGAAATTTTACGTCAAAATATTTATTAGTGTTTAAGTTACGCTTGACTTTGTGAGACGCTAAAACTGATTCTGGCGATTTTTGAAATGACTAAATTAATTCAACAAAGAACTTGCATTCAATTTTGTTTGCGGGAATGTATAGAATGTTTCGGTGAGCATTCCTATATCGAAAAGGAATATTTAGAAGTGGTATAAACAGTTCAAAGAAGGCAGAGAACGCGTTGAAGACGAAGAACCCTCTGGTCGACCCTCCACCTCAACCGACGAAGCTCACCTCCAAACAATTAAAGATTTGGTGCTTGCAAACTGTCTATTTACAATTAGAGACTTTGCTGGTGATGTTGGAATTTCGAAATTTCATTTTAAAAGATGCTTTGGGCCACAAACGCGTCAAATCTCGATTGGTACCGAAAACTCTGAATGCGCCATCTCACACTGCTTTGATTGTTCGTGACCTTTTCGCCAAAAATGAAACCCATACCCCATTCACCTGATTTAGCATCGGTCTATTTCTGACTATTTACTAAACTCAAAAGTCCACAACGTGAATCATCGCGCGCTTTGAAGGCCATCCCTGCAGATGACTTTTTAGCATGCATTGAGGACTGGAAAAAAAATTGGCGTAAGTGCATTGTGTCCGGTGGGGATTACTTTGAAGTTGATGGAATAAATTTCGAAGAATAAATAAAGAGCTTTTGAAAAAAAAAAATAATTGGTCTTACTTTTTGGGCGCAGCATGATGCTCCATGAGCTAATTTTATGAAAAAACTATTAACTTTTAAACCAGCATTTTCAGACCTCCAATTTTTCGCTATGTATTCGTTGTTCTCTCTCTGTATGGATACTGTTATGTAGGCAACTCATACGAATTGATGTCTATGTAGGGTAGTATGATTTGCATCGTTAATTCTTCTTAATCATTTCATGCCAACAAAGACGTATTGAGAAAGGTATAATTAGGGAAATAATGAACTATAATTTGTCAAGGGTGTAAATAATGTTAATGGGAAAATTACAGTGGAAAATTGAATATTACTTTTATAACCATTGCACATCGAGTAATTGTTTACGTAATGAGCAAGTCGTGGAAAAAATTCACAATGAGAATTAATTTTTGTTGTAATTGCAAAATGTATTTATTTCCTAACTCTTAAGGCGTAGCTGTGTTTAAAGACATCTAAAAATTTAGTGTTTATTACTTAATATATTATTCTTTTTACTTCATTAACACTACTGTGTCCAAAAACTAGGACCAGTTTTCAATTTAAATTTCCCGGGCCTATGGTATTTCAATTTTTTTTCGTTTTTAGGTTGTTGGCACTGTCCTTGACATCTGTGTGAAATTTCATTCTAAGGCATGAATGAAATAGAATGCGTTAGAATGAAATTTCAAAAATTCGAAAGAACACTCCGAGGACATTGTTTTGAGTCGATTGAAGAGACATTTCAAAAATCGCCGGAATCAGTTTTAGCGTCTCACAAAGCCAAGCGTAACTCAAGCACTAATGAATATTTTGCCGTCACATTTCGCACAGATGTCAAGGACAGTGCCTGTAACCTAAAAACGAAAAAAAAAAACTTGAAAAACTATAGACCCGGGAAATTTAAATTGAAAACTGGTTTTACTTTTTGGACACAGTAGTACAATATTTCTCGGCGTATCAGCAATTTGTTTAAAAGTAATTTAGCCATTTTCCTACAATAAAACATGCAATATCAATAGTTTTACGTGGCATGCATGAAAATATGGAATAAATTATTTTCTCAATAATATATTATTTTAAAATAATAATTATTTATTTAATATAGTATAACATAATATACATTTTATAATCAAATATAAATAAGCGCATAATATTAGTGAATATTTTTCCGGAAAAAGAAAAGATATATATAGATTCGATAGAGACGCCTTTTAAAAAATGCAAAATAGTGTATAAATGATTTTAATAATTAATTTAACTAATTTTTAATGTAAATTGATATAAGTGAGTTAATAGAGTCATATAAAATACTATTTGAATATTATATCTATCTCTCTCTCTCTCTCTCTCTCTCTCTATATATATATATATATATATATATATATATATATATGTATATACATTGAAGTGAAAAAAGTCATGGGATATCTCTTAATATCGTGTCGGCCCTCCTTTCGCCCTGCGAAGTGCAGCAACTCGACGTGGCATGGACTCAACAAGTCGTTGGATGTCTTCTGCAGGAATATTGAGCCATGCTGTCTCGATAGACGTCCATAATTGTGAAAGCGTTGATGGTGCAGGATTTTGGGCACGAACAGACCTCTCGATGATGTCCCATAAATGCTCGATGGGATTCATGTCGGGCGATCTAGGTGGTTAGATCATTCGTTGGAATTGTCCAGAATGTTCTTCAAACCAAACGCGAACAATTGTGGCCCGGTGACATGGCGCATTGTCGTCCATAAAAATCCCATCGTTGTTTGGGTACATGAAGTCCATGAATGGCTGCAAGTGATCTCCAAGTAGCTGAACATAAGCATTTCCAGTCAATGTTCGGTCCAGTCGCACCAGAGGACCAAGTCCATGCCATGAAAAAACAGCCCACACCATTACGGAGCCACCACCAGCTTGAACAGTGTCTTGCTGACAGTTTGGGTCCATGGCTTCGTGGGGTCTGCGCCACACTTGAACCCTACCATCAGCTCTTACCAACTGAAATCGTGACTCATCGGGCCAGGCCACGGTTTTCCATTCATCTAGGGACCAACCGATATGCTCACGTGTCCACGAAAGTCGCTGCAAGCGATGTCGTTCTGTCAGTAAAGGCACTCGAGTCGGTCTTCTGCTGGAATAGCCCAAGAAAGCCAAATTTCTCCGCACAGTTCTAACAGACAAGTCCCTTGTACGTCCCACATT
Source organism: Caerostris darwini (assembly GCA_021605075.1). Classification (NCBI taxonomy): domain Eukaryota; kingdom Metazoa; phylum Arthropoda; class Arachnida; order Araneae; family Araneidae; genus Caerostris; species Caerostris darwini. Next base: position 34,607 of record BPLQ01000135.1, on the reverse strand, counting down.
GATTTCTGCGGTTATTTGACGCAGTGTTGCTTGTCTGTTAGAATTTACGACTCTTTGCAGACGTCGCCGGTCTCGGTCGTTAAGTGCAGGCGGTCGACCACTGCGCTGTCCATGGTGGGATGTTATGCCTGAAATTTCATACTCTCGGCACATTCTTGACACAGTGGATCTGGGAATGTTGAATTCCCTAACGATTTCCGAAATGGCATGACCCATGCGTCTAGCTCCAACTAACATTCCGCGTTCAAAGTCTGTTAATTCCCGTCGTGCGGTCATCATCACGTCAATACCTCTTCACATGAATAACTTGAACAGAAATGAAAGCTCTGCGAAAGCACTGCGCATTTATACCTGTTCTACGAGATGCTACTGCCATCTGAAAATTTGCATATTGCTATCCCGTGACTTTTGTCACTTCAGTGTGTATATATATATATATATATATATATATATATATACTACTTTGTCCAAAAAGTAAGACTAAAAATTTGGAAATGTCTCTTCAATCGACTCAAAACGGTGTCCTCGAAGTAGTCGTTTCAGTTTAGGGACTAGCCAGAAGTAGTACGATGCTTAATCATGTGAATACGGTGGTTTGGAAACGATATGGGTTTCCTTTTTTGGCGAAAAAATCACGAAGAATCAATGCAGAGTGAGCTGACGCATTCAGTGTTTTCGGTACTAATCGATGTTTGACGCGTTTGAGGCCCAAAACATCTTTTAAAATGGAATTTTGAAAATTCAACATCATCAGCAAGGTTTTTATTTGTAAATCGATGGTTTGTAAGCACCAAATCTTTAATGTTTTGGACGTGAGCTTCGTCGGTTGAGGTTGATGGTCGCCAGAGGACTCTTCGTCTCAACGCGTTCTCTGCCTTCTTTGAACTGTTTATACCACTTCTAAACGTTTCTTTCCGATACAGGAATGCTCACCGAATGCCTTCTGCAACATTCTATACGTTTCTTCAAACAAAATGTAACGCAAGTTCTTTGCTCAATTAATTCAATTAGTTTCAGCTTCTCCCAAAAGCAAGCGTAACTCAAACACTAATGAATATTTTAACGTGAAATTTCCCACAGATGTCAAGGACAGTGCCAGCAACCTAAAAAAAAAAAAAAACTTGAAACACCATATGCCCGGTAAATTTAAATCGAAAACTGGCTTTACTTTTTGGACACAGTAGCATATGTATATTCCAGTATATATATTCTATATTCTATCTATCTATATATATTTATATATTCGAATGTTCGCGAATGCTCTCAAAATCATTTTGTTCCGCCATTTTGTTTGTTAATTTTCATGCTGTACTTCACAAGAAAAATACTAGAATAATCGCTAGCATTCAAGGACACAACATTTTCTCTCCGATAGTGTAGGTTTCTGATCAAGAGTCAAAGGATTTACGACCATTCAAAATACGTTTAGAGTTCTCATTAAAAAGAGGAGATAATTTTTTAAGGTCACTCTTAAATGTTCAGAAAAGTGTTCAAAAGCTGCACTCAAACTCACACATTCAAACATGAACGAGGCTTTTGTGGCAAAACATGTGAGGCTTTCTCGCGAATACTGCTAAATACGGGAAAGTATAATTTCACCAGATAGATACTATTATTAAAAATCAATATTTTACTTATAAAGTAAATTTTTTTTCCCATAAAAATTTTAAACTTGAGTTATATATTTTATTTTGTTGGACGGTAAACTTATTATTAGTAAATAAACGTGTGATTGATAAATTTAAAATTTACGCCAAGACCGGTCCCGTTGGTGTGATAACATCGATCAAGTCATTTTTTCACTATATTGCAGAAAGTTCCTTTATAAATAATTTTTATTCCTTTTTTTTTAAATTTATCTGGCGCCATCTATTGGTAGATATATGCAACTTAAAACTAAAAAAAAACCTAAAATTAATTAATTAAATTTAATGAAGGAATTAATACTTGAAAAAAACTGTATTATTAGAGAGTTTTTGCATACCGTATTTCGGACGTCCGTTAGCTTTTTCTCCCTAGCACGCATGCTCATAGGAAACATTATTACAGATACGCATGCGCAATTTCCTATGAGCATGCGCGCTAGGGAGAAAAAGCTAACGGACGTCCGAAATACGGTATGCAAAAACTCTCTAATATCAAGTCTCATCCACTACAAGTTCAAAAAAATGTATTTGAACGTGAGAGGATGAATAAAAAGTATTTTATGAACGATTGAAAATTTGAACAAGATATATATGCGGAGAGTGCGAGCAAATAGAAGGAATTGAAAAAGATACGCAGTTTAAAGAACTACAATGAAGAAGTCGTTTATCTTATACATTAAAATAATAATTTTAGAAATTTATATAGCATATATCGTGCCTAAAAATAAATAAAATATCTAATACATATGGACCTGATGGCCGAGCGTCTGGTGCTCGGTACCGCAAGTTTCGATCTCGAGTCCCGGCGGTGCCATGGATGTTTGTAGTGGTTCGGAATCCACTTTAAACCGCAGGTCCCAGTCTAATAGATCATAGAGCGTTGTGGTGGTATGTTACTCTCATCCGTAGCATATCTTCAAGCTACACGTGCCCCCTGGGTAGTACTAAATGTAATGTAACAGCGGTGCAGCCCTTGCTTATGACATAAAGATTAATTGTCTCTGTATTGCTAGATGCATTAGAACAACAACATATAAAACATATGCGAAAAAATATATAAACAAAATACATACGAACATTTTAGTATATATTACTAATATGTATCGTATTTGCTATATAAATTACAACTTATCCCATCTAAAAATCAATGACATAACAGACCACATCAAGTAACATTTTAAATAAGCATTTTTAAAATGTTAAAAAATGTGTAAAATGTTTAAAATTTAAAAAACCATAGCATAAAACACATCCTTAAACAATTATACATTCACACAATCATTCATATTATTTAATATATAAAATAAATAATATATTAACAAAGGAAAACAATGTTATCAATGAAGATTAATAACCCAACAACGATCCCATTTCCTCAGACGTCTTTGCTAAAATTCTCAAACAATGGTTCTGGCTGCCAAACCAAACAATGTTCCAGGAAGCTTTATACAAGAGGATGAATTCTGCGAATAGAAGCAAACATATATTCCGCAGAGAGCGGACACCAGTGTGAGATAAAAAAGGAAATCTTCTTACACATCCGGCAAAGCGTAATGGCATTGCTGGAAGAAAACACTTTCTGGAACCGATTCGATCCGCAGGAAACTTAATAGGCTTGATGGCGGATGAATCCTTTCTGGGCCTGGGCAATCGCCAAGCCAAACAGAACTGCGATTGTCAAGCGAGAAGGTTAACTCATCAAAGGGGGGATTTCGCTTGCTTGGGACGCTGGAAGTAATATAAGTTGACGGGTATCAATGATGGATGCAAAAGGATTAGCAAACTTCTCATAACCATGACGGATTCTTTTTCAATTCCTTCTATTAGCTCACACTCTCCTATATATATATATATCTTGTTCAAATTTTCAATCGTTCATAAAATACTTTTTAATCATCCACTCGAGTTCAAATACATTTTTTGAAACTGGCAGTGGACGACACTGGATGTTAATACAGTTTTTTCAAATATTAATTAAGTCATTAAATTTAATTAATTAAATTTAGTTTTTTTTTTTAGATTTTAGTTGCCTTTATCTACCTATAGATGGCGCCAGATAAACTTTTAAAAAAATGAATGAAAATTATTTAAAAAGGACTTTCTGCAGTAGAGTGAAAAACAAAGTAGGAATTGACTTGAAAAATAAATTTTTTTTACATTACTTGTTTTGTGTTATTAGTCAAATATGTCCATTTCTAGAATTAATGGTATTCTGTTGTGTTTATTTCGATGCTGTATCACAAATAATATTATTCAGTAAAAATTTTCGAACCATAACCATTGGTTGCAGTTTTGGAATAGTTTTGCATTTGTTCAATTGGATTGGGGAATTTGTTATTAAATGACAAATGTGTGTGACGATTGAATGGATGTGATCATTCTGGCATTTTCCTCAGAAAAAAACTAAAAATTTCTTATAGATATGCGAACTATTCCTATTTTGTAATTCCTCGACTAATGAATATTAGTATTTAAGTTGTCATTTTATGCATGTTTTGGAAAATAAAACTCTTGTGTTTTTAAATCTTCGTAAAGTATACACAAATTTCGAAGAAGATATGCTAACTTTACTTATTTGATAATTTGGTAGAATCCTATTTTAGAACCAGCCATGAAATTAATTGGTGATATTTATCAAATTTTTATTGGTAAGCTCACCACACCAGTCTGTTTCAGTAAGGATGGAAAACACAAAGCATGCAAGAATGTTTGCAAATTTTCATGAAAACAAATTTTCCACTCCAGATAGTACTGCTTTTTTGGGCACGCATCAAAGGATTTACGACCTTATAAAAGAGGTCTAGAGGCTCGCTTACTTGCGGGTGTGGGGGCGGTTCTTTGCTCAAGACTCACGCCTTCAAATGTGAACGAAGCTTTAGCAGTAGAGCATGCGAGACTTTCAGGTGAATACTACTCAATACAGGAAAATAGAAATTCCTCAAATCAATGTTATTAAAAATCGATATTCTATTTAAAAAGTGAACATTTTTTGAAGGAGTTTTAATTATGAGTTATATATATATTATTTTTCTGGCGATAGATTTATTATTAGTAAATAAAAGTGTGATTAACAAGTTCAAAATTTACGGCAAGGCAGATCCAGTTGGCTTGCTAATATCAAACAAGTAATGTAAAACAAATTTTTTTAAAGTCAATTCCAGCTTTTTTTTTCACTATATTGCAGAAAGTCCTTTATAAAAAATTTTCAACTTACATCTAAAACAATAACTAAAATTAATTAATTCAATTTAATTACTGAATTAATATTTGAAAAAACTGTATTAACGCCCAGTGTCATCCGCTACAAGTTTAAAAAAAATGTATTTGAACTTGAGTGGAAGATTAAAAAGTATTTTATGAACGATTGAAAATTTGAACAAGATATATATAGGGAGAGTGTGAGCTAATAGAAGGAATTGAAAAAAATGTATGCAGATTGAAGAACTACGTTGAAGGAGTCGTTGATTTTTTTCCTGAAATTAATAATTTTAGTTATTTATATAGCATAAATCATGTTTGTATAAATTATATATAAATAACTAAAATATACAAAAAAATATGAATTACTAAAATAAATATACAATTACTATAAAAATTTATTAAAAAATATACATAAATTATTAAACTTACAAAAATGTAAAATATTTATACAAACATTTATGTACATATAACTAAAATATATCATGTTTTCTATAAAAATTACCACTTGCTACATCTGAAATTCAATGACGAAACATACCCATTCAATTAACTCATCTTAAAAAGACATTTGAAATATATGTATCCGTAAATTCAACAAAAAAGTCATCCTTAAAAAGATATAAATTCATACAATTATTTGTATTATTTAATTTAAAATAAATAATTGATTTATTAACAAAGGAAAACAATGTTATCAAAGAAGATTAATAACCCCACAACGACCCTATTTCCTCTGACGTCTTTGCTAAAATTCTTCAACAATGGTTCCTATCGGCCGAACCAAACAATGTTCCAGGAAGCTTTATACAAGAGGATGAATCCTGCGAGTAGAAGCAAACATATCTTCCACGGAAAATGGACCCCAGTGAAAGATAAAAAGAAAATCTTCTTACACATCCGGCAAAACGTAATGGCATTCGTGGAAAAAGACACTTTCTGGAACCGATTCGATCCGTAAGAAACTTAATAGGCTTAATGGCGGATGAATCCTTTGTGGGCCCGGGCATCGCCAAGCCAAACAGAACTGCGATTGTCAAGCGAGGAGGTTAAGTCATCAAGGGGGGATTTTGCTTGCTTGAGACGCTGGAAGTAATGTAAGTTGGCAAGTATCAATGGCGGATGTGAAAGGATTAGTAAACTTCTCATAACCATGAGGGATTCTTTTTGTGTGTGTGTCTTATTAGTCAAATATGTCTATTTCTAGAATTAATGGTATCCTGCGTTGTTTATTTCGATGCTATATCGCAAATAATATTATTCAGCAAAATAGTTTTACCGTTGTAATACCGTTTGTTCCATTTTTGGAATAGAATTACTTTTGTGCAATTAGATTGGTGAGTTTGTTAATAAATGAAAAAATGCGTGGCGATTGAATTAGTGAGTTTGTTATTAAATAGCAATCTGTGTGGCAATTGAATTAAGGCGATGATTTTTGTAATTGTCTAAGAATAAAAGTAAAGTTTTCTTATAGTTCTACTAATTGTTCCCAGTTTGGAATTCCCAATTTAATGTTTCATTGTTACAAAATCTCAAATAATATCATTCAACCAAACAGTTTTCGAATAAAAACCATTGATTAAATTTTTCGAATGGTATCATATTTGCTCACTTGGATTGGCGACTTTGCTATATAAAGTACTACTTGCCACATCTGAAATACAATGACGAAACAGACTCATTCAAGTAACAATTTAAAAAGACATTTGAAATATATGCATGCCTAAAAATAAAAAAAAAGCATATCATGAAACTCACCATTAAAAAAATATAAATTAATTTGTATTACTTATATATAATTTATTTAACAACAAAGGAAAACAATGTTATCAAAGAAGATTAATAACCCCACAACGACCCCATTTCCTCAGACGTCTTTGCTAAAATTCTCAAACATGGTTCCTATCGGCCAAACCAAACAATGTTCCAGGAAGCTTTATACAAGAGGATGAATTCTGCGAGTAGAAGCAAACATATCTTAAACAGAAAACGGACCCCAGTGGAAGATAAAAAAGGAAATCTTCTTACATATCCAGCAAAGCGTAATGGCATTCGTGGATGAAAACACTTTCTGGAACCGATTCGATCCACGAGAAACTTAATAGGCTTAATGGCGGATGAATCCTTTCTGGGCCTGGAAAGCCAAACAGAACTGCGATTGTCAAGCAAGAAGGTTAAGTCATCAAGGGGGAATTTTGCTTGCTTGGGACGCCGGAACTAATATAGGTTGACGGGTATCAATGGTGGATGTAGAAGGATTAGCAAACTTCTCATAACCATGAGGGATTCTTTTTGTGTGCTATTAGTGAAATAATCTATTTCTAGAATTAATGGTATTCTGCTATAGTGTTTATTTCGTTACCACAATATCACAAATAATATTATTCGGCAAAATAGTTTTAAATACGATTCCATTTTTGGAATAGCTTTCAATTTGTTCAGTTGGATTGCTGAGTGTTTTATTAAATGACAATGTGCATGCCATTTGAATGGAGGAGTTAATTCTGGCATTTTATTAAGAACAAAGTCATCAGAGGGTGATTTTGCTTGCTGCGATGCTGGAAGTAATATAAGTTGACGGGTATAATTAGTGGATGTGAAAGGATTAGTAAATCTCTCATAACTGTGAGGGATTCTTTTTTTGTGTTGTCAATTATATCCATTTCTGGAATTAATTTGTTTATTTCATTGCTATAATATCACAAATAGTATTATTTAGCAAAATAGATTTCGAAAAATAACCATTGGTTGCACTTTTAGAATAGTGCTATATTTGTTCGATTAGATAGGTGAGTTTGTTATTAAATGACAAAGTATGTGGCGATTGAATGGATGAGATGATTCTGGCACTTTCCTAAGGACAAAGTAGAATTTTTTTGCAGATATGCGAACTATTCCTATTTTGGAAATCTGCGACGAATGGATATTAGTATTTTAGTTGTCATTTTATCCATGTTTTGGGAAAATAAAAATCTTGCGTTTTAAATAAAAACTTAACTTCGTAAAGTATAAAGAAGTTTTGAAGATAATTTGATTACACTTTACGAAATATAAATACGATATGATAAGTACAATATATGAAGTACTAAAATATATGAAAAAATATAAATTACTAAAATATATGAGAAAATATGAATTACTAAAATAAATATATTATTACTATAAAAATTTATTGAAATATGTATATAAATTATTAAATATCCGAAAATATAAAATATTTATACAAACATTTAAGTACATATAACTAAAGTATAGACTAAAATTAATCATGTTTTCTATAAAAATTACCACTTGCCACATCTGAAATTCAATGATGAAACATACCCATTCAATTAACTCAACTTAAAAAGAAATTTCAAATATATGTATCCTTAAAATTAACACGCAAGTCATCCTTAAAAAAATATAAATTCATATAATTATTTGTATCACTTAATCTAAAATAAATAATTTATTTATTAACAAAGGATAACAATGCCATCAAAGAAGATTAATAACCTAACAACAACGACATTTCCTCTGACGTCTTTGCTAAAATTCTCAAACAATGGTTCTTATTGGCCAAACCAAACAATGTTCCAGGAAGCTTTATACAAGAGGATGAATTCTGCGAGTAGAAGCAAACATATCTTAAACAGAAAACGGACCCCAGTGGAAGATAAAAAAGGAAATCTTCTTACATATCCAGCAAAGCGTAATGGCATTCGTGGATGAAAACACTTTCTGGAACCGATTCGATCCACGAGAAACTTAATAGGCTTAATGGCGGATGAATCCTTTCTGGGCCTGGAAAGCCAAACAGAACTGCGATTGTCAAGCAAGAAGGTTAAGTCATCAAGGGGGAATTTTGCTTGCTTGGGACGCCGGAACTAATATAGGTTGACGGGTATCAATGGTGGATGTAGAAGGATTAGCAAACTTCTCATAACCATGAGGGATTCTTTTTGTGTGCTATTAGTGAAATAATCTATTTCTAGAATTAATGGTATTCTGCTATAGTGTTTATTTCGTTACCACAATATCACAAATAATATTATTCGGCAAAATAGTTTTAAATACGATTTCATTTTTGGAATAGCTTTCAATTTGTTCAGTTGGATTGCTGAGTGTTTTATTAAATGACAATGTGCATGCCATTTGAATGGAGGAGTTAATTCTGGCATTTTATTAAGAACAAAGTCATCAGAGGGTGATTTTGCTTGCTGCGATGCTGGAAGTAATATAAGTTGACGGGTATAAATAGTGGATGTGAAAGGATTAGTAAATCTCTCATAACTGTGAGGGATTCTTTTTTTGTGTTGTCAATTATATCCATTTCTGGAATTAATTTGTTTATTTCATTGCTATAATATCACAAATAGTATTATTTAGCAAAATAGATTTCGAAAAATAACCATTGGTTGCACTTTTAGATTAGTGCTATATTTGTTCGATTAGATAGGTGAGTTTGTTATTAAATGACAAAGTATGTGGCGATTGAATGGATGAGATGATTCTGGCACTTTCCTAAGGACAAAGTAGAATTTTTTTGCAGATATGCGAACTATTCCTATTTTGGAAATCTGCGACGAATGGATATTAGTATTTTAGTTGTCATTTTATCCATGTTTTGTGAAAATAAAAATCTTGCGTTTTAAATAAAAACTTAACTTCGTAAAGTATAAAGAAGTTTTCAAGATAATTTGATTATACTTTACGAAATATAAATACGATATGATAAGTACAATATATAAAGTACTAAAATATATGAAAAAATATAAATTACTAAAATATATGAGAAAATATGAATTACTAAAATAAATATATTATTACTATAAAAATTTATTGAAATATGTATATAAATTATTAAATATCCGAAAATATAAAATATTTATACAAACATTTAAGTACATATAACTAAAGTATAGACTAAAATTAATCATGTTTTCTATAAAAATTACCACTTGCCACATCTGAAATTCAATGATGAAACATACCCATTCAATTAACTCAACTTAAAAAGAAATTTCAAATATATGTATCCTTAAAATTAACACGCAAGTCATCCTTAAAAAAATATAAATTCATATAATTATTTGTATCACTTAATCTAAAATAAATAATTTATTTATTAACAAAGGATAACAATGCCATCAAAGAAGATTAATAACCTAACAACAACGACATTTCCTCTGACGTCTTTGCTAAAATTCTCAAACAATGGTTCTTATTGGCCAAACCAAACAATGTTCCAGGAAGCTTTATACAAGAGGATGAATCCTGCGAGTAGAAGCAAACATATCTTCCACGGAAAGCGGACACCAGTGGGAGATAAAAAAGGAAATCTTCTTACACATCCAGCAAAGCTTAATGGCATTGCTGGAAGAAAACACTTTCTGAAACCGATTCGATCCGTAAGAAACTTAATAGGCTTAATGGCGGATGAATCCTTTCTGGGCCTGGGCAATCGCCAAGCCAAACAGAACTGCGATTGTCAAGCGAGAAGGTTAAGTCATCAAGGGGGGATTTTGCTTGCTTGTATTGCTGGAAGTAATATAAGTTGACGGGTATCAATGGTGGATATGAAAGGATTAGTAAACTTCTCATAACCATGAGGGATTCTTTTTGTGACCGTGTCATATTAGTCAAATATGTTTATTTCTAGAATTAATGGTATCCTGCTTTGTTTATTTCGATGCTATATCACAAATAATATTATTCAGCAAAATATTTTTACCGTTGTAATACCGTTTGTTCCATTTTTGGAATAGAATTACTTTTGTGCAATTAGATTGGTGAGTTTGTTAATAAATGACAAAATGCGTGGCGATTGAATTGATAACAGGATTCGGGCACTAAACCTTTTCTTGTAGATATTCGTACTGTTCCTATCTTAGAATTACGCGACGAATAAGTAATAAGTAATTTAATTAAAATAAGTAATTTAATTCCTTAAATAATTAATATTCCTTCAAATAATAATTTTCGTAATTTATATAGCATGTATCGTGTTTACCGTAATTGAAATTCAATGTCAAAACATACCAATTCAAGTAAACATTTAAAAAGACATAATATATATATGTTTAAGATAAAATAAAATAGCCTGTCATAAAACTCACCCATAAAAATTATAATTTCCTACAATCATTTGTACTATTTAATCTAAAATTATTAATTTATATATCAGAAAAGGAGAATAATGTTATCAGTGAAGATTAATAACCCAACGACGACCCCATTTCCTCTGACGTCTTTGACTAAAATTCTCAAACAATGGTTCCTATCGGCCAAACCAAACAATGTTCCAGGAAGCTTTATACAAGAGGATGAATCCTGCGAGTAGAAGCGAACATATCTTCCACGGAAAACGGACACCAGTGGAAGATAAAAAAGGAAATCTTCTTACATATCCAGCAAAGCGTGATGGCATTCGTGAAAGAAAACACTTTCTGGAACCGATTCGATCCACAAGAAACTTAATAGGCTTAATGGCGGATGAATCCTTCCTGGGTTTAGACATCGCCAAGCCAAACAAAACTGCGATTGTCAAGCGAGGACGTTAAGTCATCAAGGGGGGATTTTGCTTGCTGCTATGCTGAAAGTATTATAAGTTGACGGGTATCAATGGTGGATGTGAAAGGATTAGCAAACTTCTCATAACCATGAGGGATTCTTTTTGTGCGTGTGTGTTATTAGTCAAATATACCAATTTCTAAAATTCGTGGTTTTCTGATGTGTTTATTTCGTTTCTATAATATCACAAATAATATTATTCAGCTAAATAGTTTTCGAAAAAATAAACATTGGTTGCATTTTTCAATTGAATTAGTGAGTTTGTTATTAAATAGCAATCTGTGTGGCAATTGAAATAAGGCGATGATTCTTGTAATTGTCTAAGAATAAAAGTAAAGTTTTCTTATAGTTCTACTAATTGTTCCCAGTTTGGAATTCCCAATTTAATGTTTCATTGTTACAAAATCTCAAATAATATCATTCAACCAAACAGTTTTCGAATAAAAACCATTGATTGCATTTGTCGAATGGTATCATATTTGCTCACTTGGATTGGCGTCTTTGCTATATAAAGTACTACTTGCCACATCTGAAATACAATGACGAAACAGACTCATTCAAGTAACAATTTAAAAAGACATTTGAAATATATGCATGCCTAAAAATAAAAAAAAAGCATATCATGAAACTCACCATTAAAAAAATATAAATTAATTTGTATTACTTATATATAATTTATTTAACAACAAAGGAAAACAATGTTATCAAAGAAGATTAATAACCCAACGACGACCCCATTTCCTCTGACGTCTTTGATAAAATTCTCAAACAATGGTTCCTATCGGCCAAACCAAACAATGTTCCAGGAAGCTTTATACAAGAGGATGAATCCTGCGAGTAGAAGCGAACATATCTTCCACGGAAAACGGACACCAGTGGAAGATAAAAAATTAAATCTTCTTACATATCCAGCAAAGCGTGATGGCATTCGTGAAAGAAAACACTTTCTGGAACCGATTCGATCCTTAAGAAACTTAATAGGCTTAATGGCGGATGAATCCTTCCTGGGTTTAGACATCGCCAAGCCAAACAAAACTGCGATTGTCAAGCGAGGACGTTAAGTCATCAAGGGGGGATTTTGCTTGCTGCTATGCTGAAAGTATTATAAGTTGACGGGTATCAATGGTGGATGTGAAAGGATTAGCAAACTTCTCATAACCATGAGGGATTCTTTTTGTGCGTGTGTGTTATTAGTCAAATATACCAATTTCTAAAATTCGTGGTTTTCTGATGTGTTTATTTCGTTTCTATAATATCACAAATAATATTATTCAGCTAAATAGTTTTCGAAAAATAAACATTGGTTGCATTTTTCAATTGAATTAGTGAGTTTGTTATTAAATAGCAATCTGTGTGGCAATTGAATTAAGGCGATGATTCTTGTAATTGTCTAAGAATAAAAGTAAAGTTTTCTTATAGTTCTACTAATTGTTCCCAGTTTGGAATTCCCAATTTAATGTTTCATTGTTACAAAATCTCAAATAATATCATTCAACCAAACAGTTTTCGAATAAAAACCATTGATTGCATTTGTCGAATGGTATCATATTTGCTCACTTGGATTGGCGTCTTTGCTATATAAAGTACTACTTGCCACATCTGAAATACAATGACGAAACAGACTCATTCAAGTAACAATTTAAAAAGACATTTGAAATATATGCATGCCTAAAAATAAAAAAAAACCTATCATGAAACTCACCATTAAAAAAATATAACTTAATTTGTATTACTTATATATAATTTATTTAACAACAAAGCAAAATAATGTTATCAAAGATGATTAATAACCCAACAACGATCCCATTTCCTCAGACGTCTTTGCTAAAATTCTCAAACAATGGTTCCTATCGGCCAAACCAAACAATGTTCCAGGAAGCTTTATACAAGAGGATGAATTCTGCGAGTAGAAGCAAACATATCTTAAACAGAAAACGGACACCAGTGGAAGATGAAAAGGAAATCTTCTTACATATCCAGCAAAGCGTAATGGCATTCGTGGATGAAAACATTTTCTGGAACCGATTCGATCCACGAGAAACTTAATAGGCTTAATGGCGGATGAATCCTTTCTGGGCCTGGAAAGCCAAACAGAACTGCGATTGTCAAGCAAGAAGGTTAAGTCATCAAGGGGGGGATTTTGCTTGCTTGGGACGCTGGAACTAATATAGGTTGGCAGGTATCAATGGTGGATGTAGAAGGATTAGCAAACTTCTCATAACCATAAGGGATTTTTTTGTGTGCTATTAGTGAAATAATCTATTTCTAGAATTAATGGTATTCTGTTATAGTGTTTATTTCGTTACCACAATATCACAAATAATATTATTCGGCAAAATAGTTTTAAATACGATTCCATTTTTAGAATAGCGTTCAATTTGTTCAGTTGAATTGCTGAGTGTTTTATTAAATGACAATGTGCGTGCCATTTGAATGGAGGAGTTAATTCTGGCATTTTATTAAGAACAAAGTCATCAAAGGGTGATTTTGCTTGCTGCGATGCTGTAAGTAATATAAGTTGACGGGTATAAATATTGAATGTGAAAGGATTAGTAAACTTCTCATAACTGTGAGGGATTCTTTTTTTGTGTTGTCAAATATATCCATTTTTGTAATTAATTTGTTTATTTCATTGCTATAATATCACAAATAGTATTATTTAGCAAAATAGATTTCGAAAAATAACCATTGGTTGCACTTTTAGAATAGTGCTATATTTGTTCGATTAGATAGGTGAGTTTGTTATTAAATGACAAAGTATGTGGCGATTGAATGGATGAGATGATTCTGGCACTTTCCTAAGGACAAAGTAAAATTTTTTTGTAGATATGCGAACTATTCCTATTTTGGAAATCAGCGACGAATGGATATTAGTATTTTAGTTGTCATTTTATCCATGTTTTGGGAAAATAAAAATCTTGCGTTTTAAATAAAAACTTAACTTCGTAAAGTATAAAGAAGTTTTCAAGATAATTTGATTATACTTTACGAAGTATAAATACGATATGATAAGTTCAATATATAAAGTACTAAAATATATGAAAAAATATAAATTACTAAAATATATGAAAAAAAAAAATTACTAAAATATATAAAAAAATATAAATTACTAAAATAAATATATAATTACCATAAAAATTTATTGAAATATGTATATAAATTATTAAATATCAGAAAATATAAAATATTTATACAAACATTTAAGTACATATAACTAAAGTATATACTAAAATTAATCATGTTTTCTATAAAAATTACCACTTGCCACATCTGAAATTCAATGATGAAACATACCCATTCAATTAACTCAACTTAAAAAGAAATTTCAAATATATGTATCCTTAAAATTAACACGCAAGTCATCCTTAAAAAAATATAAATTCATACAATTATTTGTATCACTTAATCTAAAATAAATAATTTATTTATTAACAAAGGATAACAATGCCATCAAAGAAGATTAATAACCTAACAACAACGACATTTCCTCAGACGTCTTTGCTAAAATTCTCAAACAATGGTTCTTATTGGCCAAACCAAACAATGTTCCAGGAAGCTTTATACAAGAGGATGAATCCTGCGAGTAGAAGCAAACATATCTTCCACGGAAAGCGGACACCAGTGGAAGATAAAAAAGAAATCTTCTTACACATCCAGCAAAGCGTAATGGCATTGCTGGAAGAAAACACTTTCTAGAACCGATTCGATCCTCAGGAAACTTAATAGGCTTAATGGCGGATGAATCCTTTCTGGGCCTGGAAAGCCAAACAGAACTGCGATTGTCAAGCGAGGAGGTTAACTCATCAAAGGGGGGATTTTGCTTGCTTGGGACGCTGGAAATAATATAAGTTGACGGGTATCATTGATGGATGCAAAAGGATTAGCAAACTTCTCATAACCATGACGGATTCTTTTTCAATTCCTTCTATTAGCTCACACTCTCCCTATATATATATCTTGTTCAAATTTTCAATCGTTCATAAAATACTTTTTAATCATCACTCGAGTTCAAATACATTTTTTGAAACTGGCAGTGGACGACACTGGATGTTAATACAGTTTTTTCAAATATTAATTAAGTCATTAAATTTAATTAATTAATTTTAGTTTTTTTTTTTTTTTTAGATTTAAGTTGCCTTTATCTACCAATAGATGGCGCCAGATAAACTTTAAAAAAAATGAATGAAAATTATTTAAAAAGGACTTTCTGCAGTAGAGTGAAAAACAAAGTAGGAATTGACTTGAAAAATAAATTTTTTTACATTACTTGTTTTGTGTTATTAGTCAAATATGTCCATTTCTAGAATTAATGGTATTCTGTGGTGTTTATTTCGATGCTGTATCAGAAATAATATTATTCAGTAAAATTTTTCGAACCATAACCATTGGTTGCAGTTTTGGAATAGTTTTGCATTTGTTCAATTGGATTGGGGAATTAGTTATTAAATGACAAATGTGTGTGACAATTGAATGGATGTGATCATTCTGGCATTTTCCCCAGAACAAACTAAAAATTTCTTATAGATATGCGAACTATTCCTATTTTGTAATTCCTCGACTAATGAATATTAGCATTTAAGTTGTCATTTTGTGCATGTTTTGGAAAAATAAAACTCTTGTGTTTTTAAATCTTCGTAAAGTGTACACAAATTTCAAAGAAGATATGCTAACTTTACTTATTTGATAATTTGGTAGAATCCTATTTTAGAGCCATCAATGAAATTAATTGGTGATATTTATCAAAATTTTACTGGTAAGCTCACCACACCAGTCTGTTTCAGAAAGGATGGAAAACACAAAGAATGCGGGAATGTTCACTAACTTTCAAGAAAATAAAATTTCCTCTCCAGATAGTATAGCTTTTTTGGTCATTCATCAAAGGATTTACGACCTTATGAAAGAATTCTAGGTGTTCTCTGACTTATGTGTGTGTGTGAGGGGGAGGTTTGCTCAAGACTCACGCCTTCAAATGTGAACGAAGCTTTAGCAGTAGAGCATGCGAGACTTTCAGGTGAATACTACTCAATACAGGAAAAAAAAATTCCTCTAATCAATGTTATTATTAAAAATCGATATTCTATTTAAAAAGTGAGCATTTTTTGAAGGAATTTTAATTATGAGTTATATATATATATTATTTTTCTGGCGATAAATTTATTATTAGTAAATAAAAGTGTGATTAACAAGTTTAAAATTTACGGCAAGGCAGATCCAGTTGGCTTGCTAACATCAAACAAGTAATGTAAAACAAATTTTTTAAAAGTCAATTCCAGCTTTTTTTTTCACTATATTGCAGAAAGTCCTTTATAAAAAATTTTCAACTTACATCTAAAACAATAAATAAAATTAATTAATTCAATTTAATTACTGAATTAATATTTGAAAAAACTGTATTAACACCCAGTGTCATCCGCTACAAGTTTAAAAAAAATGTATTTGAACTTGAGTGGATGATTAAAAAGTATTTTATGAACGATTGAAAATTTGAACATGATATATATAGGGAGAGTGTGAGCTAATAGAGGGAATTGAAAAAAATGTATGCAGATTGAAGAACTACGTTGAAGGAGTCGTTGATTTTTTCCTGAAATTAATAATTTTAGTTATTTATATAGCATACATCATGTTTGTATAAATTATATATAAATTACTAAAATATATGAAAAAATATAAATTACTAAAATAAATATACAATTACTATAAAAATTTATTAAAAAATATATATAAATTATTAAACTTTCAAAAATTAAAAATATTTATACAAACATTTAAGTACATATAACTAAAATATATCATGTTTTCTATAAAAATTACCACTTGCTACATCTGAAATTCAATGATGAAACATACCCATTCAATTAACTCATCTTAAAAAGACATTTGAAATATATGTATCCGTAAATTCAATAAAAAAGTCATCCTTAAAAAGATATAAATTCATACAATTATTTGTATTATTTAATTTAAAATAAATAATTTATTTATTAACAAAGGAAAACAATGTTATCAAAGAAGATTAATAACCCCACAACGACCCTATTTCCTCTGACATCTTTGCTAAAATTCTTCAACAATGGTTCCTATCGGCCGAACCAAACAATGTTCCAGGAAACTTTATAGAAGAGGATGAATCCTGCGAGTAGAAGCAAACATATCTTCCGCGGAAAACGGACCCCAGTGAAAGATAAAAAGAAAATCTTCTTACACATCCGGCAAAAAGTAATGGCATTCGTGGAAAAAGACACTTTCTGGAACCGATTCGATCCGCAGGAAACTTAATAGGCTTAATGGCGGATGAATCCTTTATGGGCCCGGGCATCGCCAAGCCAAACAGGACTGCGATTGTCAAGCGAGGAGGTTAAGTCATCAAGGGGGGATTTTGCTTGCTTGAGACGCTGGAAGTAATGTAAGTTGGCAAGTATCAATGGCGGATGTGAAAGGATTAGTAAACTTCTCATAACCATGAGGGATTCTTTTTGTGTGTGTGTCTTATTAGTCAAATACGTCTATTTCTAGAATTAATGGTATCCTGCGTTGTTTATTTCGATGCTATATCGCAAATAATATTATTCAGCAAAATAGTTTTACCGTTGTAATACCTTTTGTTCCATTTTTGGAATAGAATTACTTTTGTGCAATTAGATTGGTGAGTTTGTTAATAAATGAAAAAATGCGTGGCGATTGAATTAGTGAGTTTGTTATTAAATAGCAATCTTTGTGGCAATTGAATTAAGGCGATGATTTTTGTAATTGTCTAAGAATAAAAGTAAAGTTTTCTTATAGTTCTACTAATTGTTCCCAGTTTGGAATTCCCACTTTAATGTTTCATTGTTACAAAATCTCAAATAATATCATTCAACCAAACAGTTTTCTAATAAGAACCATTGATTGCATTTTTCGAATGGTATCATATTTGCACACTTGGATTTTCGTCTCTGCTATATAAAGTACTACTTGACACATCTGAAATACAATGACGAAACAGACTCATTCAAGTAACAATTTAAAAAGACATTTGAAATATATGCATGCCTAAAAATAAAAAAAAAGCATATCATGAAACTCACCATTAAAAAAATATACATTAATTTGTGTTACTTATATATAATTTATTTAATAACAAAGCAAAATAATGTTATCAAAGAAGATTAATAACCCAACAACGATCCCATTTCCTCAGACGTCTTTGCTAAAATTCTCAAACAATGGTTCCTATCGGCCAAACCAAACAATGTTCCAGGAAGCTTTATACAAGAGGATGAATTCTGCGAGTAGAAGCAAACATATCTTAAACAGAAAACGGACCCCAGTGGAAGATAGAAAGGAAATCTTCTTACATATCCAGCAAAGCGTAATGGCATTCGTGGATGAAAACACTTTCTGGAACCGATTCGATCCACGAGAAACTTAATAGGCTTAATGGCGGATGAATCCTTTCTTGGCCTGGAAAGCCAAACAGAACTGCGATTGTCAAGCGAGGAGGTTGAGTCATCAAGGGGGAATTTTGCTTGCTTGGGACGCTGGAACTAATATAGGTTGACGGGTATCAATGGTGGATGTAAAAGGATTAGCAAACTTCTCATAACCATGAGGGATTCTTTTTGTGTGCTATTAGTGAAATAATCTATTTCTAGAATTAATGGCATTCTGCTATAGTGTTTATTTCGTTACCACAATATCACAAATAATATTATTCGGCAAAATAATTTTAAATACAATTGATTGCATTTTTGGAATAGCGTTCAATTTGTTCAGTTGGATTGCTGAGTGTTTTATTAAATGACAATGTGCGTGCCATTTGAATGGAGGAGATAATTCTGACATTTTATTAAGAACAAAGTCCTCAGAGGGTGATTTTGCTTGATTGCGATGCTGGAAGTAATATAAGTTGACGGGTATAAATAGAGGATGTGAAAGGATTAGTAAACTTCTCATAACTGTGAGGAATTCTTTTTTTTGTGCATTATTAGTCAAATATATTCATTTCCAGAATTAATGTGTTTATTTCATTGCTATAATATCACAAATAGTATTATTTAGCAAAATAGATTTCGAACAATAGCAATTGGTTGCATTTCTGGAATGGTGCTACATTTGTTCGATTGAATTGGGGAATTTGTTAATAAATGACAATGTGTGTGGGGATTGAATTGATGAAATGATTCTGGCACTTTTCTAAGAATAAAAGTAAAATTTTCTTGGAGTGCTACTAATTTTTCCTAGTTTAAAATTTAGCAATTAATCTTACATTGTTACGAAATCTCAAATAATATCCCCTAAAATAACACTAACATCCTTTTACATATCCGAATTCATTGTCTTTCACATGCTTGGATAAATCGGTGTTCCAATCACTCACATATTGTGTTATAAGTAGCAATCCATCAGACTGTTCAATGAATGGCGAAGTTAATTCTTTAAAACAAAGTAATGAGAAATCAAACCATATAAGATTCATAAAAATCATTGTCATGTAATATTTATGAAAACCAAAATCAAGCTAAAGAAGGGGTTTTAATTATAAACAAATTTAGCAATGTCAACATGTGTGTTCCAAACAAAGTAACTGAACAACACCATCACGGAGATATTATGGTGCTTTTTTTTACCATCTATTATAAACAAAGATACCGCATGTGTACAGATGCGCAAGTATATTAAATAAATGACATCAAGATAAATATAGTCTGCGCGTCATATTGTTATGAAAACTGCTTGATTTTTTAATAGTAGTAGTAGTTTTATGCTTTATTATGTGCGCACCATTTTATAGAATTCAAAAACATTGTTCCCCAAAAACACCCGAGTAGCTTCAGGCCTACCCGGGATAGTAAATCGATTACGCCGGTATTTGTTGGTATGTATATGCTTGTGCATCCAAACTTTCCTACCAGCTAACTCGAATATATCGGAAAGTTTACTCATCCGGAAAACATTCTCCTATATATATGAAAGCGAAACATCGATTTTTCAGGAAAAAGGAACAGTAAAAAAATAAAAATGGCCGCCGCACACATTTAAGAACCTTGAAAATTTCCCTGTCTTTCGATAACCTCGTAGCAGGATACAATGGAAGCAGCCCTTAAATTGAAAGACTTGTTATTTAGTTATAAATAAAACTAATTCCCTTCCTTGGCTCGAGGCTATTCGAATAAAAGGAAAATGCCATTTTCTTCCTTACTTCATTTCACTTCGCTGCAGTAATAAGCTGTAGAAATTCGAATTGTTTTGTGGAATATTTTGCCATCGCCGGCAAATTATTTGGCGTAATTTTGTGTGCCTAATCGAGTGTTCTAGAAGTGAGTTCAATCATTTTCCCGAAATCGAACGAAACTCGTCTTTTAAAAATTTATTTTTCAAAGAAAACTTGTTAGAAATGAATTCAGATTCTAAACGAAGTTAATTTAATTTCGGCTTGCTATTAAACAAGGCTAATTAAATGGGGAGATTACACGGTACATTTATTTTAAATGTCCAATTAAAATAGTTTTATTGATGTGCATTTGTGAAGCTGGATGTATTTTTTGTAAATCAATATTTTTTTAATGAGATTTAGCAAATTTCTTACAAACACTTTTAAATGTGTTTGTGAGTTTCTTTTTAATGATTTTACATTTTTATTAATATTCAGTATTAAAAAAATTCTTATTAATACAAAAGAATAATTTATAAATGTGGTCATGTTTCAGTAAAGTTTTTCTATCTTTGTATCTCTGGAGCTTGATGCTACAGGTTTCGAGTCCGAGTCCTGGCTGGGCCATGGATATCAGTGGTTCGAAATCCACTTTAAGCCGAGGATACCGGTCAAATAGGACTGTAGAGCGTTGTGTGTAAGGCTGATAATCTTAATCCGTAAAAAAGAAAAACATTTCGTGTCTCGAAATCTGCCATAGGCAGACGCCCTTTGCCCACCACAGGGCTGTTACTCCAATGAAGAAGAATAAGTCTATAATTTAGCAAAAAATAGCATAGATTTTAATTTCATTAGGTTATCTATTTCTTAATGAAGTTATAATCATTATGTGAAAATCTTAAATCCTTTATGGTTTTATTCCAAATTTGTAACATAATAGTTCGGTATTTTCACACTTTTTTAAAACTACTAATCAGTGAATAATAATTTATATGTAAGATTTATAAAAAAGATGACAGATTTTCAAAATCAAACCCTATAAGATTTATAAAAATCATTGCCATGTAAGATTTATAAAAGCTATTGCCATGTAAGATTTATAAAAATTATTGACATGCAAGGTTTATAAAAATCAAACTTTATAAGCTCAGGAATTTTAATTATATTCAAACTTAGCAATGTCAGTGTATGTGTGCCGAAGTAACTCAACAACAAAGTTGTATAGAATTTCACCATCACGGAGATACTATGGCGCCTTTTTTTACTATCTCTTATAAAAAAATGGTGCAAACTGTGTGCACATGCGCAAATATATTAAAGAAGAAACATCAAATAAACATCTGCGCATCATATTTTTATGAAAACCGGTTGATTTTTTTTATCATAATTATTTTTATGCTTTGTTATATGTAAGATTCATAAAAACCCTATAAGACTCATAAACACCATTGCCATGTAAGATTCATAAAAATTCTCGCTATTTAAGATTTATAAAACACAAACCCTATCAGATTCAAAAACCATTGACATGTGAGATTTATAAAAAATAAACCATATAAGATTCATAAAAATCATTGCCATGTAAGATTTATAAGAATCATCGCCATGTAAGATTTATAAAAATCAAACCCTATAAGATTTCTAAGAATCATTGCCATGTAAGATTAATAAAAAGCTAACCATATAAAATTTATAAAAATCATTGCAAAGTAATATTTATAAAAATCAAATCATTTAATATTTATAAAATTCATTTCCCTGTAAGATTTACAAAAATCAAACCGTATAAGATTGATAAAAACCAAAATCAAGCTAAAGCAGGATTTTTAATTACAGACAAACTTATCTATGTGTGCCTGCCAAAGTAACAAAACAACAACGTTTTATGAAATTTCACCATCACGGAGATACTATGATGCCTTTTTTACTATCTAACAGAGCAGAAAGACAAACATAGCCTGCGTATCATATTTTTATGAAAAACTGCTTGATCTTTTTGTTCCATTATTATTATTTTTATGCTTTGTTATGTGTGCACATTTTATAGAATTCAAAAGCATTATTCCCCAAAAATACCCGAGTAGCTTCAGGCCTACCCGGCGTAGTAACATGTTCGGAAATCGATTACGCCGGCATCTGTTGGTATGTATATGCTTGTGCACAAACTTGTGCATCCAAACTTTCCTACCAGCTAAATCGAATATATCGGAAAGTTTACTCATCCGGAAAACATTCTCTCTATATATATGAAAGCGAAACATCGATTTTTCAGGAAAAGGAAAAGGAAAATACAAAAATGGCCGCCGTACACATTTCAAAACCTTGAAAATTTCCCTCTCTTTCGATAACCTCGTAGCAGGACAAATGGAAGCAGCCCTTAAATTGAAAGACTTGTTATTTAGCTATAAATAAAACTGATTTCCCTCCTTGGCTCGAGGCTATTCGAATAAAAGGAAAAATGGCATTTTCTTCCTTACTTCATTTCACTTCGCTGCGGTAATACGCTGTAGAAATTCGAATTGTTTTGTGGAATATTATGCAATCACCGGCAAATTATTTGGCGCAATTTTTGTGCCTAATCGAGTGTTCTGGAAATGAGTTTTAATCATTTTTCCCGAGTTGAACGAAACTCGTATTTTAAGAATTTATTTTTCAAAGAAAACTTGTTACAAGTGAATTCACGTACTAAACGAAGTTAATTTAATTTCGGCTTGCTATTAAACAAGGTTCTGAAGATATATATATCTTGAGGAAATTATAGTCATAATGTGAAAACCATGAATCCTATTGGAGTTTTTCAAAAATTTGTTATGTAATAGTTTCTGATTTTTGCGAATTTTAATAACTATTGATCAATGAATACTAAAATATACATTGTAAGATTTATAAAAGTCATTGCCATGTAAGATTTATAAGAATCAAACCATATAAGATTTATAAGAATCACACCATATGAGCTTTATAAGAATCAAATCATATAAGCTTCATAAGAATCAAACTATATAGCTTTATGAAAATCAAACCGTATAAGCTTTATGAAAATCAAAGCACATAAGCTTTATGAAAATCAAATCACATAAGCTTTATAAAAATCATTGTCAAGTTTAATAAAAATCAACCCATATAAGATTTATAAAAATTATTTCCATGAAAAATTTATAAAAATCAAACCATATAAAATTTCTTTACTATACTTTCTTTACTATATCTTATAGAAAAGCATGCAAATTGTGTACACATGCGCAAATATATAAAAGAAAGAACAGCAAGACCAACATAGTCTGCGCATCATATTTTTATGAAAACTGCTTGATTTTTTAGTATTATTAATATATTTTCCACTTTGTTATGTGTGCACCATTTTAAAGAATTCAAAAACATTGTTCCCCAAAAATACCCGAGTAACTTCAGGCCTACCCGGGGCAGTAACATGTTCGGAAATCGATTACGCCGGCATCTGTTGGTATGCATATGCTTGTGCACAAACTTGTGCATCCAAACTTTCCTCCTCTCCGAATATATCGGAAAGTTTACTCATCCGGAAAACATTCTCTCTATATATATGAAAGCGAAACATTGATTTTTCACGTAAAGGAAAAGTACAAAATAAAAATGGCCGCCGTACACATTTCAAAACCTTGAAAATTTCCCTCTCTTTCGATAACCTCGTAGCAGGACAAATGGAAGCAGGCCTTAAATTGAAAGACTTGTTATTTAGTTATAAATAAAACTGATTCCCTTCCTTGGCTCGAGGCTATTCGAATAAAAGGAAAATGGCATTTCTTCTTTACTTCATTTCACTTCGCTGCAGTAATACGCTGTAGAAATTCGAATTGTTTTGTGGAATATTTTGCCATCACCGGCAAATTATTTGGCGCAATTTTTGTGCCTAATCGAGTGTTCTAGAAATGAGTTTTAATCATTTTTCCCGAGTTGAACGAAACTCGTCGTTTAAGAATTTATTTTTCAAAGAAAGCTTGTTACAAGTGAATTCACGTTCTAAACGAAGTTAATTTAATTTCGGCTTGCTATTAAACAAGAACTAATTTAATGGTGAGATTTTATGGTACATTTATTTTAAATGCCCAAGTAAAATAATTTTATTGATGTGCATTTATTAAGTTGGATGTATTTTTTTTTCAAATCAATATTCGGAATTTTTAATGAGATTGGATCAGAATTTTTTACACACATGTTTAAATGTGTTTCCGGTTCTTTTTAATTAAGTTCTTTTTTTTTTATTTATATCAATACTCTATATTAAAAAATCGATATTAATACACAATAATAATTTATAAATTTTGTTACTTATTAGTAAATTTCTTTTGCATTGAGGTTCATTGCATAGAGGTTCATTCTATAATATTGTTCATTGTATTGTATTTGAAGAAAATCGAATTCATAACTTTTCATTCATAAACTCACCCCTCTTTTTTGTTGTGCTTTTTCCAGAATTTACTGTAAAATTAAGTTTTACTATGTTGTATGATAATTATTTATCTATGACATCGGGATACACCACTAGAAATTTTTGACTCAATTTTGGAATCATAAATTATATCACATACCACGCGGTCAAGTAATATACAGCATAACCCTAATTTATCAAAAGTATATACAGGGTGTCTCTGAAGTCATGGCCCAGACTTTTAGGATATGTAAAATACACATTATATACATACTTATGTATTAGTAAAATTTTTCTATCTCTGTTTGTATGTTATGTCATTCATTGCCTTGAGGTTCCTTTTATAATATTGTTCATTATACACTGAAGTGACAAAAGTCATGGGATACCTCTTAATATCGTGTCGGCCCTCCTTTCGCCCGGCGAAGTGCAGCAACTCGACGTGGCATGGACTCAACAAGTCGTTGGAAGTCTTCTGCAGGAATATTGAGCCATGCTGTCTCGATAGACGTCCATAATTGTGGAAGCGTTGATGGTGCAGGATTTTGGGCACGAACAGACCTCTCGATGTCCCATAAATGCTCGATGGGATTCATGTCGGGCGATCTAGGTGGCCAGATCATTCGTTGGAATTGTCCAGAATGTTCTTCAAAACCATCGCGAACAGTTGTGGCCCGGTGACATGGCGTATTGTCATCCATAAAAATCCCATCGTTGTTTGGGTACATGAAGTCCATGAATGGCTGCAAGTAATCTCCAAGTAGCTGAACATAAGCATTTCCAGTCAATGTTCGGTCCAGTCGCACCAGAGGACCAAGTCCATGCCATGAAAAAACAGTCCACACCATTACGGAGCCACCACCAGCTTGAACAATGCCTTGCTGACAGTTTGGGTCCATTGCTTCGTGGGGTCTGCGCCACACTCGAACCCTACCATCAGCTCTTACCAACTGAAATCGTGACTCATCGGGCCAGGCCACGGTTTCCCATTCATCTAGGGACCAACCGATATGCTCACGTGCCCACGAGAGTCGCTGCAAGCGATGTCGTTCTGTCAGTAAAGGCACTCGAGTCGGTCTTCTGCTGGAATAGCCCAAGAAAGCCAAATTTCTCCGCACAGTTCTAACAGACAAGTCCCTTGTACGTCCCACATTGATTTCTGCGGTTATTTGACGCAGTGTTGCTTGTCTGTTAGAATTTCCGACTCTTTGCAGACGTCGCCGGTCTCGGTCGTTAAGTGCAGGCGGTCGACCACTGCGCTGTCCATGGTGGGATGTTATGCCTGAAATTTCATACTCTCGGCACACTCTTGACACAGTGGATCTGGGAATGATGAATTCCCTAAGGATTTCCGAAATGGCATGACCCATGCGTCTAGCTCCAACTAACAGTCCGCGTTCAAAGTCTGTTAATTCCCGTCGTGCGGTCATCATCACGTCAAAACCTCTTCACATGAATAACTTGAACAGAAATGAAAGCTCTGCGAAAGCACTGCGCATTTATACCTGTTCTTCATTTATACCCACTATCCCATGACTTTTGTCACTTCAGTGTATTGTATTTGAAGAAACAATTTTAACTTTTCATTCATAAAATCACCCCTCTTGTTATTGTGTTTTCTTCTAGAACTTACTATAAAAAGAAGTTTTATTTTGTTGTATGATTATTATTTATCCATGATATCGGTATACACAGCTAGAAATATTTGACTCAATTTCAGAATCTTAAAGAATAAAATCACATGCAATGGTCAAATATAATAATATATGACATAAAGACACTGTATTGATATATACAGGTTGGCCATGAAATCATGTGCCAAACTTTAAGGAAATGTAAAATGCGCATTATATATATATTAGTAAACTTTTTCTATCTCTATATGTATATATGTTGTTCATTGCATTGAGGTTCAGTCTATAGTATTGTTCATTGTATTAAATTTGAAGAAAAATAAATTTTTAACTCTACATTCATAAACTCAAACTAAACTGTTCCTCAAATTCAATTCATATACTAAATTGTTCCTCAAATTCAATTCATATACTAAATTGTTCCTCAAAAAGTACTGGAATACTACTGTTGCGATCCGTGAGTTTCAGCGGATAAAGAAATTGCACCATGGATCAATGTCTCCAAAAGGGTGTATGGGCACTATGACCGAAAAGACCTTGAAAATTAGGAATTTGTATGGAAGAGGGTGTAAAAGCCTGGTTATTGAGGTAGTTGCTGTAGCACAGATGGTGCCAGTTGCGCACGGACCAGTGCTCTACTAGCACCAGTACCAGACTGGGCCACAGAAACTACAGCTTTTATTATCGCAAATTTTTTAGCTCGTCTGATGTATAAAGGGTGGTTCAACGGTCGTGGCACAAACTTTGAGGTGTGGTACAGCTTACTAAAATATACATTATTTTTATATGAATGTTCAAAAGTGACGCGTAGAAGCACGTACCCCGAAAAGTGATGCATAAAAAGGAAAACATTACTTATGTAAAACATCACTACACAGGGCTTTTTTAAATGTTTACTGTAATTGCGATCACCAATAGTCGTACGTTCTCCACTGAGTCACAATTTCCCCTCCAATGTTGTTGTTTTTTATTGTTTATCTATTTTTTCTTTATTACCTTCTTGAAATTATAATAATATAAAAAATTTATATGCGTAATTTTTTTTATTATTATTAATTAATCAAAAATTCGAATAATTAATTTTTAAATAAATTAACAATATACTTATATTACTCTTTTTCTATCTAATCAATGTGCTTAAAGCTTAAGAAACTTCCCTCGCTCACAAAGCAGGAGATAGAGGTTGCTAAGCAACCAAGGTTCTCCGTCAATCTGGCAAATCGTCGTCGTCGTCATCGTAATCGTACGTGTTTGGTAGCGTCATAGGAGTGATTGGCGAACAGTTCCAAAGACGCCAAGCATTTTGCGCACACTTGCAGCAGCAATGGATAGTCGAGCTACAAGGGTCAATCAACTGAAGTCAACTGCAGTCTCGTAAATGAAAACACAGTTGCAAACACAAAGTAAGAATTAATTAGAATGCGCATTGGTCTTTTCAGCCAGAGGACTTGAAACATCTGGCTGTTTCCAGAAATTCGTTTGAAAGTGTGTTCGCTCCTCAACGCGGGAATCGCAATCAAATATCTACTTCCCTGAAAGCAGTAACTACAATAGATGAAGACAACCATTGAACCTGAGCCTAGCTCCAAGGTAGATGTAGGTGTTACCTAGTGACTACACACATCAAAAAATCTACCTGATGATTACAGGCGCTTTATGCACATTGTCACAATCGCAATCGAGTCTCTAGCTTCCTGAAAACAGTGACTGCAAAAAATTGTCAACAACCATTGAACCTAAGCCTACCTCTAAGTTATGGTGTGTCTGCTACCACTATGCTAAAAATCGATCAACAATGTGGATTTAAATAAAATGAAATTCTACAAATAGAATTTAATTTTTATACACATATAAATAATAAAAAATAAATCATAATTAATTAAAACCAATTACTTTCCAAAAGCCAAAACACATTTGTAAAGGCAATTTAACAGAATTATTCCAGTCATAACTTTCAATAAAACTTTCTCCGAGTTTTGATTGCCAATGGTAAAGGACTTAAATCCTAGAAACCCCTCTTCACTACACAACCTGATGACGAAATAAAAAAAGCTAAAAGAACACTCCAGATTTTATTGGCTCTGGACCAGAAACAAACCTCTGTTATTAACGGAAATAATAAAATTCATCGCACAGACATAAAAAAAAGAAACACTTGATATTTCCAAGAAATCAAAGATTAAATCAAAAACAGGATTGAATAAATAAAACGGAACATTCCAGCTTGCCTCCAATTTCCGAATTAATTACTTCCAGCTTCAACCGATACATTAAACATTTTTTTTCCGATAATCGATTACCATTAAATCCTTGGAAGCAGTACTTTTATTTTGCGGAAGGTTACAGAAATATCCTGCAGAAGAAAATTTTCGGGACGTACTAGGAGAAAAAAAATGGCGGATGGATATTAATTGAATTTTGGAAGTAATTTCAACATATTTACGGGAGAATATCTTTCGGGGATACTGTGTCGAATGTCGGTGTTATTTATTTCTGGCAGAATATGGGATGTCTGTTCAATTCAATTCACCAATACGCGTCTTGTGCCGTTAATTATTCAGTGGTTAGGCAACGGATTGGATTCAAGAAATAAATAAATAGTTATTTGTTTTCTACTTCTGGAATATTGAGTTAATGTTTTTTTTTTCTTCCTAATGCAGCTGGCAAACACTTGGACAGATTGGTCTCGGATGCCTTAAGGCAAGCGCTGCGCATACGTTACTCACTTTGCACTACCCAGGGGGAGCATGTAACTTGAAGATAAGCCACGGACGCGGAGTAACAATGCCCCAGCAAAGCAGTACGATCCTATTAGACCGGGATCTACGGTTTAAAATGGATTCCGAACCACTATAAACATCCATGGCACCGCCGGTACTCGAACCCGAAACCTGTAGTACCGAGCGCCAGAGCGCTAGCCATTCGGCCATTCAGGCCCCATATTGAGTTAATGTATAAAATTTAATAATTAAAAATTAATATAAAATTACTTCTAATGTCTTTGACGAATTTTTATGAACATTTGAATTTTACGCACTGTCTCGTGATTGTTTAACTAGCTACAGACCACGAGTATTAATCCGAAATCTACAAACACTCTTTTAAAAATCGAATTTAATGATGATTTTTACAAAATGTTATTACTTTGGCTTTATTGGAATTCAATCCATACAAATTTTTGTAGATTTGATTTTTCGCTCTACGGTCATTTCGTGCACACTTTAGACTAATTAGACCGAGACCTCACTTCCTTGTGATAGTATTAGAACCACGAATAATAATGTCAAAAGCAACAAACGATTTTTGACTTTAATGACGATTAATGATGATTAAAAAACTTTACGATTAAATTTAATGACGATTAATTAACTTTAAGGACGATTTTTACAAAATGCTGTCTATGGTTTTATTGGAACTCAATTCATAAAAATTTGGCCTTTAACATTAGATTTGGGTTGTCGCTCTACGATCATTTTGTGCACACTTTAGACTAAATAGACCCGGATGTACAGTTTAACATGGACTCCGAACCACTACATTTTATGGCGTATATTGTTTAGTTCGACCACCAACTGCATTAAAAGATAAACATCCGGTTTAAAAACGGAAACAAACAAATAAATTACTCTAAAACTCGAGAAATTCAGGAATTCATTGCCTAGGAAGGATTACAAACATAATTTTAAAAGAAAGGAATAGTTGCACGTACTTTACGGCAGCCAAAAGAAAAAAACAAGATGGGTAACATTAAATAGGAATAATATGAAAAATAATGTGAAATATAATAATATGACAAAGATAGGAATGGATAAAAAGCAGATCCAATAGACCATACTATTTTAACAGTTGAGCGATGATTAGTAAACATGAAGTACAACTAGCACTTGAAATAAAAAGTGAATAAAAGTAATAATCCCTAGAAAGAAAAAAAATGGTGTACCTCATAGCTTACAGGGTTACAAAACCTTTCGTATAAATTGAAGAATCATTGTTGTCTTATAATATGCATCCTCTGACATACTAAATATCCAAGAGAATCTTAAATCCGAAAGCACTTTGTAACTTGTTTCTTGGTTCTAGATATTTCACGCATTGAAACAAAACTTGTTCAACTGTTTCCGGAATTTTGCAGATTGGGCATAATGGAGATGAAGTCAGGCCAAATCTACGGGGTTTAGATTTAGAAGGATGTCTTTGTGCGAAACCTGGATAGAAGAATGTCTTCTTATCGATGAGTAGGAAGAAGTCTATGAGGAGATTTAATACTATTCAAATGACTGAATTCTTGAGCATATTTACCACCTATCCATTTTTCTGTTGCCTTTATCTATGCTTTCCTTTTTTGTTGAGATATA
The DNA here is from genome assembly GCA_021605075.1 of Caerostris darwini. Classification (NCBI taxonomy): domain Eukaryota; kingdom Metazoa; phylum Arthropoda; class Arachnida; order Araneae; family Araneidae; genus Caerostris; species Caerostris darwini. The sequence goes on along the minus strand of BPLQ01000135.1, from coordinate 3,678 downwards.
AGATCTTCCGGAGATATTCAATGAAATATTATTGTGTCTGCTGCAGAATTTGCGGGAGAATCCACCAGTTCTTTCTCTGTAATACCAACGTGCCTTGGGGACCAGATGAATTCTATGGATAAAATGCTGTTGCAAATATCTTGAAGTTTATTGCCAAGGAACTGGATGATACGGTGGATATTGCAATTCTGCAATTCCCCAAGAACAGAAAGAGTGCATTAGAATTTCTTTTCTCAAAAACAATAATACAAGAAAGAAAAATCAATAAGAAATAAGGAATATCAACTAAGATTAGTTATTGGTTATAATTTTATCTCTATCTGAAAATATTCGAAATAAATTCAGCATTTATCGATCCTAGAAATATATTTTTAAAGCTGTATCTCAAGGTGGATTCGCATTGAATCTGTTAATTTATATAAAGATGATCTGTCCTCTTACGTAGATGTAGTTTTTGCATTTCAAATTCAATTTTTAGCATTTCAAATTCATCCCTCTGTAAATTAAGGTTTTATTTATATAAGATTAAGTATACATAAATAGGTTTTGGAACACATAAATATATGAGTAGTTATGAGTTTGTATGCGTATAAACATTTTCTGAAATATGAGTATTTATGCAATTGTATATACATAAACATTTTCTGAACACATACACTCAAGAGCCAAAACATTATGACCCCCTACATTTTGCAATGAACTCGCCTGGATGACGTGGAAGGCACGTGATCAGGTGTAAGTGGTATTTAACTGGTATTAAGAGGTGGTATTAATCCATGCCAAGGCGGGTTGAAGCTGTGTTGCGCGCCAAAGGTGGGCCAACTCGTTATTGATAGGTGGTCATAATGTTTCGGCTCTTGAGTGTATATATGGGTAGTTATGCAGTAGTGTGAATAAATATTTAATGGCCGAGTGGCTAGCACTCTGGCGCTCGGTACCACAGGTTTCGGGTTCGAGTCCCGGCGGTGCCATGGATGTTTGTAGTGGTTCGGAATCCACTTTAAACCGTAGGTCCCGGTCTAACACGATCGTAGAGCGTTGTGGAGAGTGACATGTTAAAAATAAGGAAAAACTAACTGTTCATATGTATAGTGATTAGGGGATTATAGTCCTTGTTGCTTCACATCCCCATATAACACTTCATTCATCATGAGTAAATAATTATGTTTAAATATGCGTATTATCAATCTTACGTATAGCCTACGCATTTATATCTATGCAAATGCACAAACATGTGTAATCAGATGTATGAATATTATAAGGATAAAGAAAGGCTTTTTAAAATTCAGGGGCAAAAGTATTATCAGTACAGTGGACAGTAGAACAACATAAAAAATAACATCAGCCCTGAAAAATTTGGTAATCACAAATCACCTAATTGGATAATTTCTTAACGAATATCGATCCAATTTGGAAATTTCGTTCAGTTGATCTAGGCTTTATATTGCAAATACTGGTGAAATTTTGATGTAAAATATGGTCATTCATAGGCGGACAAACACACACGAATTTTGAGAAATACATATATAGAAATAAATATATATATTTATTACCATTTCTAATGTGTTTTTCTTTTCTCTTGATGCTAAATTGGTCCTTGTAACTATGTTATATAGACAACTCATAGGTTACTTTAAGTGGTCCTAGTTAAGTATAGAACCTATAATTTCTTTTCACCGAGAGCCATGATTTAGTTCTCACCAACATTTTGGCTGCTCAAGTACATACATTTGGGAGTAAGGCTGACAACCCTACCCCGTAAAAAGGAACCATCTCCTGTCTCGAATTCTGCCAGTAGACAGACGGCCTTGACACATCATGAAGCTGTTGAGCCAAAGAAGAAGTCTTTCTATTTAGCAAAAAAAAATGAATAAATTTATTATCCTGAGGATATATATATTTTTTGATGAAGTTATGCTCATGATATGAAAATATTAAATCCTTTATGGGGTTTTTTTTCCAATGTGTATCGTAATAGTTTTTGATTTTTTCGAATTTTTAATAACTATTGATCATTGAATAATAAAATATACCATGAAAGATTTATAAAAACCAAATTCAAGCTAAAACAGGATTTTTAATAGAAGAAGAAGTACACATATATGATATGAATGACGAATAGGAAAATCATTAAAAATTAAAATTATTTTATTTTAAAAGAAATTAAAATCTATTTGTAAAATATTTACGCCTTTTAAACTCCTTCTTCCATGTTGGGCCAAGGCCGTCAGCCTATTGGCAGGATTCGGCTCCAAGAAATGGTTCCTTTTTTGCAGGGTAAGGTTGTCTACCCTACGCTCAACAGTTATATTAGAATAGGACCTACTGTTTCAAGTGGATTCCGAACAACTACAAGCATCCATGGCACCGCTGGGACTCGAACCCGAAACACCGAGTGCCAGAGCGCTAGTCAGCCATCAAGCCCCACTTTCACAACTAAATGTACAGATTTGGTTTGACTTTTCGCACTACGGTCACTTTTTGCACACTTTAGGCTAGTTAGAGCGGGACCTATTGTTTAAAGGGGATCCCCGAACCACTAACAAACATCCATGGCACCGCTGGGTCTCGAACCCGAAATATGTGGCTCCACGCCCCAAGCGCTAGTCTCAAGCCTTTCTAAAATTGCTACAAATAAAATCTCTTTGTAAGCGATATTCTTGTCGCAAATATATTTATTCATAGAAAAATTTTTAAAAATACTAAATCACTTTGGAATAATACAACAAAATTATTTCTTTTTTCCTTTGTCTCACTTAAACAACTATTTTCTTTTTTTCAACTTCCGACGCTGACACCTGATGTACTCCAACTTAAAACTCGGGGCTTAATGTTTGTCAAGTTTACGAAGACATTTTTTTTTCTTATGAAATTTATTCTTTTTTTATTCAAACAACGACAATAAAAAAAAATTGCGGTGAAAACTCTAACGTTCTCTGAAAAGTTTCATACGATATCTTTATCGTAAGGAATCGAATAAATAGAGAGTTTTTGCATTCCGTATTTTGGACGTCCGTTAGCTTTTTCTCCCTAGCGCGCATGCTCATAGGAAACATTATTACAGATACGCATGCACAATTTCCTATGAGCATGCGCGCTAGGGAGAAAAAGCTAACGGACGTCCTAAATACGGAATGCAAAAACTCTCTAATATCTCACTTTTCCCGAAAATCTGAGATTTATTTAGTTTCGACATGCGCAAACGATTTCGAGATTCAGAACTCCCCCCATTCATCAAAATAAAAGTTACGCTCCAAATATTCTCATTCAAATTCTTACTTTATGAAGAGATTTTTTATTTATATATTTATTTCTGCATTGTGTGAGAATTTTTCTTTTTTATTTAAGAATAAATAACAAAAAAGAATCAGAGAATCTTCTTCAACATTTAAAGGAAGTAGTGAATATTTTGAAAAGGTAATCATGACATCATTAAAAAAAAATTTGGCTTAAATGCTTTACGATGATTTATTGAACGACGGGAACGTTTTTTTATTCTTTTTTCTATGTCTTGTTTAACACTTTTTAGTGAAGTATTTACGCAATTTATTTGTTCTTAATTGTAACTGGTGAAAAAATTTATTTCAAATGATTTATTATTGTGTATTCCTGTTTGTAATGTAGTTGTTTTTTACGTAATTAGGCTTAATAAAATGTTAGATTTCAAATAACAAATGA
>BPLQ01000134.1:0-55279 GCA_021605075.1 Caerostris darwini | reverse complement strand
TACAAAGCATTAATGCCTAAATTTTATTGTAATAGTATTTATTCGTATTCATTAAAGGGTAAAAGTAAATTAGTTGTTTGTCCTAGTATTTATTTTAATTGCTTTTTATTAATGTTAATTCATTTGGCCGTCCTACGAATATACGTAGACCAACGGCCCCATTTCTATGTCGGTATATTAACAAATAGTATACAGTAGTAACACATAAATTATTCGAACTGTTGTTTTTTAAAGATATTACAAAAACTGCAGGATACATCTTTTGACTGCGTGGTATGCTTGCTGTTCTATGAGATTCAAGCAGCTACCTTCATGCAGAAAATCATCGCAATGTCACGTCTAATCTTCATGCAATATTAAATCATATGTCCTTAGATCACATCTGATCATATTATTTTTAAACACAATTTTTAATAATGAAACATATCAATAAAAACTTGATTTCCCATTATATTCATATTTTTATTTATTTAAACAAGAATTCTTGATTCTTCTTGCATTTAAAGATATAACACTGAAATAGATGAATTCCATTATTTGATTTCATGCTGATTAGATTTGAAAATTGTTTAAATATTAAAACAAAATATTTTTTGCATGTTTTTAATCAAGAAATTTCATTATATATATATATAGTAAACAATCATTCAAATGTAATTTTAAATAATTTATTGACTCCTTAAATTATTTCTTTTACTTATATACTAGATATTCTGCTTTTGTATCTAAGGGGAACTTCAATAACATAGGATAAAATTTGAGACTTTTATACTGCCACATAAAATATTTTTCTACAATCAAAACATATTGAATATTTTAGAATATTTAAAATACAATAGAGCACTGATTTTTTTTATTGAGCTTTATTTTTTCCATTTTTTTTTGTTTCGTTTTTCTGCAGGCAAGAAATATTTTTAATTGATATTCGATTTGTTAAACATTTTCAATGTACAAGTCATGATGAATTTTTAGAATTACAAATTTAAAATTTACATAATGATTAATTTTGACCAGATGATGATTTATTCATTATTGTAGTTCTATAAAATTACTTGAGAAATTTAAATTTTTTCGGAAATTAAAGGAATAAGGAGAATACCAAATGTACTAAACTACAAATACCAAATGAATAGGAAGGATGAATACCAAATTAAAGGAATACCCAATGTACTAAAACAAAAAATTATCACTATTTAGACACTATTATGATCTACCTAGATGATAATAGTGTCAAGATGCTAAAGCATGATTAAAAAGTTTAATTTAGGGAGTATATTTACCATCGCTAACCTATATCTATTGCTCCACAATTTGGAAACAAGTCTTACTTTCTAGAGATGCTAATTACCTTGCTTGTAGTATTAGATTCAGCCTTTGAAATTTAACTAAATTTACTGAATATTTTATTTTTACGTTTATTATTTCTATTTCCAAGTTAAATAAATTGCGTGATTGTAAAGGACATAAATACATGCAATTCTACTTATTATTTTTTTGATGTACTTAACTACTTTTGAATGAATGCATCCAAATATATTATGAGAACTTACATTACGCAATATTTACTGGATAAAATCTGTTTCTATACGGATGAGTGATAGCCAAGGTTATTTGTAATGATGGATATTTTTATATATTGATTGGAATACAGCTGAAAAAAAACTTCCAGCGATGTTTTGCATTTACATACTTCAAAAAAAAAAAAAAAATTTATTTTTTATGTTTGCTTATATGATTTTTTTTACAAAACTTATCCTGTTTTCTCTAGATTAGTGAATTTAAAACGTATTCATGGACAAATTGACTTATCGAATTGATGAGGACATCTTGTACTATTACTTGTATCATTACTACATCGGCATTAATAATGTACGTGCACAATGTTTTATAAATAAAAATATTTAGCGGAAAAATTCCGAAAATGTTTTAAAAGTTTCTTTATAATTGTCGATTCCTCCACTACTGTAAATCACACAGTCTTATCATACTGCATTTAAAAAGAGAAACACTGAAAAGGTAAACGTTTAGTAATTTTGATAACAAAAACCCAGAAAAAGTTAGGTTATGAGGATTTATCATAATGAATAAAAACAATACTATAAATTAGTAGAACTAAACAACACATCATTGTAAATTAGAATATATTTTTCATTTTTTTCTCTTTGATATTTTGATACAGTGCAACACTTCACAAACACTTGAAAACATCCAGATATTTCAACGTAAGTTTAAGAATTTACTTCTTCAATAATTTAAAAACATAAACCAAACATTGTTCATATTTTTAAATTATAAACAACATTTATAACTTAACCTAAATGTTTATTATTTATATTTAAACAATGTTTGTATTTAAATAATTTGCTGTTATAAGCAAGCTACGTTATTAAAAATAAGTCTTGAAATTTGCTAGGCCTTTTCTCTAAGGAACAAAAATATAAACATCATAAATTTCCTAAAAATATAAAAATATGGTTAATGATGTTGATTGACTACATTTAAAAAGATATAAGCTAATTCTTTTAATTTCGAGTAACTAACGAATGAAAAATAATCTTTATTGATTATTATTAATTTTCTTATAAATAAACTCATGTTTGTGAAAACTGCAATACCATGAAGGAATCGTCATAATTGAATTAAATTTAATACAGAATTGAGTGGTAGTGGTACAAATAAATGATTAAATGTTCAAAGCAAACAAACAATAACAAGAGTTTGGAATCAGTATTTTGTGTAGCCACCACGCGCCGCAATAAGTGCTGCTACACGACGTGGCATGGAGTCAAACAAATTTTGAATGTCTGCCTGAGGAAGAGCATTCCATATTGTTTGTATGCGTACCCAAAGTTTGTCTGCAGAAGCAACAGGACGAGGATCACGAGCGAGACGCCGACCAACGAAATCCCACACATCATCAATCGGCGACATATCCGGGGAATACGCAGGCAAAGGAAGAAGCTGTACCTGCCGCGTTGCAAAGAAGGATTAAACTGTCCTAGCTATATCAGGGCGGGCATTGTCCTGTTGAAATACTGCGCCTGGCAAGCGTTGAAGGAAGGGAACAGCTTGGGACTGTAGAACTTCACTGATGTACCGGTTGCTGTTCAGATTGCCCACAATTCTTAGCAATTGAGATCGTCCATGATATGCTATGCCACCCCAGACCATAACTTCGGGTGTTCGTCCACTGTGGCGTTCGATAATGCACTCCGGAAGTTGGCGTTCACCGGCATAGCGTCTGACACGAATGCGGCCATCATGGTACCTCAAATTAAAGCGGTATTCGTGAGAAAACACGACATGCTGCCAATCAGCACGCCAGTCTCTATGCTGAGCGGCCCATTGTAGCCTCAGGCGGCTATGGTTTAGCGTGAGAGGGATCCTGTATAAAGGAGTCCTTGCGCGCAGTCCACGCTGCAGCAGACGTTTACGAATTGATGAAGCACACAATGAAACACCTGTAGCAATTGACCACTGTGCTGCCAATTGTCTAGAGGAAGTTGTACGGTCCGTCAGCGCCATGCGGACCAGGTGTCTATCATCGCGTGCTGACGTCCCATTTCGGGGACCACTCCCGGATTTCCGAGTTGTCCGACACTCGTCCGTCCACTGCTTCCAAAGACTGTGCTGCTGTTACGTTGCACACGAGCGGCTACTGCACCATAAGACAATCCAGCTTCCCGAAGGCCGATGATTCTCCCCCGTTCAAACTCTGTAAGTTGTTCAAATCTCGCTCTCTTTTGTCGAAGAGGCATAAGTAACGATTTAGCTAACATTTACCACTAGAAGATAACCCCCGATAACCATACACACCTCGCTACAGCCGTCTATTTATTCAGATCCAACCACCGTTCAGAGGGCGCTGCTCAGCATACGCATGCGCTACGGATTCGAAATTCTAATTATTTGCATATCAGGCGCTAATTTGCATTTTCTGAAAATTTCAACTCACTCGCGTAAGTCCTTCATGGTGTTGCAATTTTCACAAACAGGAGTTTACAAGTAATACAAAAAAAAAATAATAAAGTCAATTCCTCCTTTTTTTTCATTATATTGCAGGAAGTACTTTATAAATAATTTTCATTCATTTTTTAAAATTTATCTGGTGCCATCTATTGGTAGATATATGCAACTTAAATCTAAAAAAAACTAAACTTAATTAATTAAATTTAATTACTGAATTAATATTTGAAAAAAAACTGTATATACATCAACTGTCATCCACTACAAGTTCAAAAAAATATATTTGTACTTGAGTGAATGAATAAAAAGTCTTTTATGAACGATTGAAAATTTGAACAAGATATATATATACGGAGAGTGTAAGCTAATAGAAGAAATTGAATAAATCAAAAATATAGTTATAGAAAGAGATTAAATGTACCATTTCTATTGTAAATCGATAAAGATATCCAGGTTTCAGGAAATTTCCCTGCTGAAACGGATTGACAGCTTCAAATGGTGAATGGACGGCGAACATTATTCCTGGTCTGGAATTCACAAAGAAAGTCTCATTTTCTTCAGGATCTAGATAGAATTCATCGTTCGTAAAATCCGAAACTGAAATAAATATCATTGGTTAAGTTCTTAAGTCTATTATGCATTACATATTTAAAATATTTGTATACAATGTAATGAAATATATAAAAAATTACGTTATTACTAATAATGACTAAAATAATTAATAAACAATGTATACTGATGGCTTCTGCAGTAGTTAAAATTTTGGAGACGTTCTGGGGCTTAAGAATTTTTAAAACTTGACACTCTATAATGCAAATTTATTTAAATTTTATACTAATATTTGTATATTGATACAAAAGCAATGCGATTTAAATCATGATACCATTTAATTTTATGTTTTGAGAACAGTTAATGCACTATCAGTTTTCATTAGTATTTTGATAAAAAACTGTTACTTAATTTACAACCTTATTCGGGGAATCAAACTCTGTTTTTATTTCATTATATTTTATGGCAGTACATTATTGTATAATAACGTATAATTGTGCAAACAGTGCATAATTGTATCATTTTAAATGGTTGGCGTCTGATTTAAAAGTTTTTTAATCAATCCTGGAGGTTTTCTGCCAGATTAATAGAGAACATAATTTCATAGGAATGCATGCTCATAGGAAACATAATTTCCTATGAGCATGCGCGCTAGGGACAAAAAGCTAACGGACGTCCTACGGTAACTAACGTACGGTATGCAAAAACTCTCTATTGTCAGGATTATTGACCTGATCTTACTAACAACATTGTATCCCTTTTCTGAAGCTGCTTTCTACCTTAGATATAGAAAGAACAAGAAGCAGAATTCTGCTGAAATTTGAAAGTGTCGTTATCACCGAATCTGTCAATTGCCTTCAGCATTAATTTGGGCTGTGATATATCACCGTAACATATTAAGCTGCCAGATTAATTTCAGGACTATCGTCTTGATCTATCCAGCAACACAGTATCACTTTTTCGAAGCTATTTTCTGCATTGTTTATAGAAGTAACAAGAACTAGAATTCTGCTTAAATTTGAAAGTCTCATTATGACTGAAGCTGTCAATTACTTTCAGTGTTAATTTTGATAATGATATATCAGAGCCACATTTTCTGTTGTTTTAAATATGATTGATTCCCCAAATTTTTTCCAGTATAATTTACAGTACAGTTGTTTATTTCTAGTTTACAATATAACATTTATAGGAAGAATCACATAAAGTGTATTCCATCCAAGAAACTATTTTCTCATAACATGTTTCTTTTCAGTATTCTGGTTTCAGATTGTCCTGATACAATACTCTTCTAACCAATTAATTTGATTTTTAAATCGTATAAATTTTTTACAGTTGTTTAAGAGTTAAAAATTATTTTATCTTTAAAATTCTAGCTTATATCTCCAAACTTTAAAATATGCTGTGATTAATTCAAACATTTATAATTGTAACACATTTCTGATAACAATTTTAATTTTCACAAATAATTTTCTTTCTCACTAAAGCACAGCTTTTTAAATTTTTACTTTCATATCATGATGCTTAGGACATTTTCTACTTTCCTTTGGAATGCTTTTTTCTTCTTTCTAATGCAGATGGCAAACACTTAGACAGCTTGGTCTTGAATGCTTTAAGGTAAGCGCTGCACAGACATTACTCACTTCGCATTACCCAGGGGACGCGTGTAACTTGAAGATAAGCCACGGAAGCGGAGTAACAATGCCCCCGCAACGCTCTACGATCCTATTAGGACCGGGACCTACAGTTTAAAGTGGATTCGGAACCATTACAAACATCCAGGGCACCACCGGGACTAGAACCCGAAACATGTGGTACCGAGCGCCAGAGCGCTAGCCACTCGGCCATTCAGGCCCTCCTCTGGAATGTTTAAATTCATTTACAGTTACTTAACAGATTATAAGTTTCCTTTTTGACTAGATTTCCAACTGCCGTTTATTTTAATTTTCTTATATATATTGTATTTATCACGTACCTCTCATTAGATGTTCCTCTGCTTATATAAAAAAAATTAAATAAATACATAAATAGCAATCAAATTAATGTTAATTGAACAATGTTGGGAAGCAATTTACTCTCAATTTTATTAACAAAATATGTGAAATAACTTAAGCTGTTATTTTGTTCACAGATGAGAACACAATACAGAATATGAGAATTAAATATCATGTACTGTGTTTCATAAAAATTCTAATTGTATCTTAAATTAATTCTTCATATTGAAAATTTTAAATTGTAGAAATCAATTCTCTTTATATTAGACAAATGCAATTTCTGTTGTTTAAATATAGTTCTTCTCATATTATACAAATAGATCACTGCCAAATTTAATTATATTTAACATACATTACTTTTCTCATGATATAATATGTTTTGCAACTAAAAATGCACTTATTCCTAATAAGAAGGTTTAAAATATATTTTTTTGGAGGGTTTCTATAATTTTGGACATTGATGTGAATGGATAATGATATTTGCATTATTTTAATGTTAGTTGGACTCATTTAGTTAAAAAAAATATCAAGTAAGTAGATTTTGAAAGTTATAAACTCAAATGGATTTTTATAGTTATTTTAATAATATCAATCATCTTTATAGTTATGAAACATCTGAACACTATAAAAACTGAAGTATAATTAAATATAAAATTGTAGTTTACGTAAAATAATTTATTACATAAATCCTCGTATGCTATACATTAAAATAATTTTTATCATGCAAACATTACTATCAGTGTTTTAAGAAACATAATTACACCCCTAACCCTTAAATTTATTTTTATGCAACTGATAAAACATAAATATAATGCTATAACCAGAGTATACCTAAACTGATATAAATAATTAATCGTTAAAGTGAAACTTAAAAATTTTACTTACACATTTGCTTTTCTTTATATACAGCATCTAGGGAACTGTCTATTCTCTGATGTAAAGAATAACAAGAGGATATAATTCTTTCTTCTTCATTGATACGTGGAAATGGTCCATCAAATGATTCTCTTCGCACGATATAAAAAGTAAATTAATATGAGGATTATTACGATTTATTCATTTATTCTTTATTCTTAGCTTTTAAAATATTACACACATATACATATGTGTACGAGGATAAGGTGAAAAGTTCTCGGCCTGACAGAGAGGTGTTACTCCAATCAGTAAAAATTTATGTTTCCTGCCTGGCTGCACGTGTAATTAGTTCGTATGACAAGTTTCAACTTGTTCTCTCAATCAGTTTGTTTACACGAATTTTTGCATTACATGTCTTGCGTGTTTTTCGTTAAAATAGATATACTTGAATATCGTGTGGTCTTAAAATACTTCGTTTTGGATGAATTAACCCCTAAGGAAATTACTCCGAAGTTGACAAAGTTTACGGGGACTCTGCTCCTTCCATGTCAACCGTTAAAAAGTGGGCAGCTGAATTTAAATGCGGTTGAACATCCCTTGAAGATGGCCCACGTGAAGGAAGTCCAAAAAACTGTGCTGAGGCTGTGAGGATATCGGAAGAAAGGGTGCAAAACAACTTGCAAGAAAGAATTAGGGAGGCGAAAGCTCGAAAGACTTCGCATGCAATGAAGAAGTTGATATGGCCATAGATGGATATTTTCACAACACTCCAGACTCCCACTTCCGGGAAGGATTAGAAACGTTGGACCACGAGTGTTGAAGCCAAGGGAGATTATGTAGAAAATAAAATCATTTTTTAACTGTAAGTCGCAGTCTTTCATTGTCAGGCCGAGAACATTTTACCTTACCCTCGTATATATAAATATATTTTTATACATATAATAATTCTGTACGTGTGTTTGTCACTGAACTCCTCCTAAGCGGCCGGTCCGATTCTGATGAATTTTTTTGTGGGTGTGTCAGTGGGTCCTTGGATGGTTTCGATTTACTATTGAACCCGGTATCTGTCATTGCAATCGATGTATTTTATATATATAATTCTTCCATACGTGTGTTTGTCACTGAACTCCTCCTAAACGGCTGGACCGATTTTGATGAAATTTTTTGTGTGTGTTTGAATGGATCCCTGGATGGCCTAGATTTACAATTGGTCCCAGTAGGTGAGGTTGCAATCAGATTCCAAGATTTTATTTTTTATTTTCAGGTGAGGACAACATCTGCCGGGCCCTCTATTATATATTTGTGTGTGTGTGTGCGTTCTTAGCAAAATTTTATGATAATAATAAAAGCAGGATAATTATAAGAAACATTACTCTGAAACTATTTAATTTTTCACATCTTTTAAATGTTAGTTTTTTATCTCTAATGTATGCATAAATTTCAAATGCCATAAAATTATTTATTTGCACACAGCTATCATTTTGTGGAGCCAAATTTATTTCCATTGCAAATAAATACGTCCATGCAATTCCTCTTAAGGGTAACTGTTCAACATAAGTAACCATAAATACAAATTACTCTACAAAATTTTAAATGATCTTAGGTAAAATTAAAGACTGCAAACATCTCCTTATCAAATTTTTACGCAACAATTTAAAACTTGTTTCTTAAATATCTAAAAAAATTATATTTAGCTTATTATTTTTTCTTAATTCCATCTGAAGAAGGAGAGTCATTTTATTTAATATTAAATATAAGGTATACATTACAATCCTATTATTTAAATAAATTATAAGTTATTTATATAAGCAAATTAATAAACTTATATTGTCATAAACCTAAAGGTAACTTAATAATTTATATTATTTATATAAAATTAAATATTTTACTAAGTTATTTATATATTAAATTAATTATAAGCTATTAAAGAAGGAAAATACTCAAACAGGATAACAAATATCATGCCATAAAAATTTTTCATATCTATACATTATTGAAATATCGATTAAAAATTAAAAACCATTAATACATAATTGGTATTGTTAATATTAAAAATGTAATAGAAACATTTCTTACTATAATTTTTATTAGTTGATTTCAGATAATTAACTGTTTAATCATAAAAATTGAAGTCCTATTACTTACTTGCTCATCCCTAAAACTAAGTCGTTTATATCATGACCAAGCTCTAAAAATTCTTCAAAAGATTTCAATGCAGTTCTGGCATCATCGCGTGGTATCTGTACGTAAAAAATATAAATAATACCTTAATTTAATGGATTATTAAATACATTTGAAAATATTGTGTTAATTCATTAATATATATTAAATATAATATTATATTAATAATATTGTTAAAAAGGCATGCATTTAAAATTATTCTGGAACACAATTCAGAAAATAATGTGAACAATTAATTTAGAAAATATTTAGTGGAATATCAATTTTAATTTTTCCAAATGTTTATTTGAAATGTATTAAATAAATATTTCCTGTTTTATACTTAAAATAAGTCAAATCTTAAATTAAATAACATTATTTAATTTAATAAAATTGTTTAATATATGTCTTTGAATTTGAGTACAATTGTAGAATTTGTTCTATTTGATTAAAATACTTATGGATATTTCCTTTCATATATGTAAAAAGCTGATAGAACCATACAATATCTTTCAGTGAAATGGATGTTTCTTATAAAAATTCTGAGCAAATTATTTATCATTTGATAAAAGTATAATTTTGAAGTTTCTAATTCGAATGGAAAATTACAACATTGTCAAATCATTATACACTAACTTAAACTTCTTATAATTTATTCGTAAAATAAATTATTATTTTCTATATATTTGAGCCATTTAATATAACAAACATTCCTAAATCGTAAATTAATTCATAACATCTCATTCATAATTAATCCCATTCATTAATTCATAATTTGTTTTTTTTTTCTTAATCATATGGACATGTTGAAATTATTGTAAATTTATTAAGATTTTACTTTTTTTTAGTATAGTAAACATAAATGTAAAATTATTGTTGAGAATAAAAGCATTTTCATTAGGCTTCTTGTATACCTTAGTATCGTTTCCCGAACAAGAGAATGGGTACATGTCACAAAACTCTTCATCTGGAGAAATACAGTCGTCTGGGTATTTCGAACAAAATTTACTTCTTTTTATTCTAGAAACAAAATGTGACTATTAAATAAACAAACAAACAAAAAAGGACAGCAACAAACTTTACATAAATTATCATAAATGAAGCAAATAGTTTTTGAATTACTATGTTAGAAAATAATCTCATCTCACCAATTAAAATTTTGTATTTAATTAAAGAAAAAGGGAATCTGTTTGTTATAAAAAACTTTTTGCTTAATAATTATTTGTACGATCTTAAATGAAAATTCAGACGATTCGCATCATATATGTATATATATTTACAGAGAGGGAGAGAGGAATATGACGTTTTCCCATGAGAGGAAAGGAGAAAAACAATTGAATGAGTCAAGAGAAGTAAGACTGGAACGTAAAAGATTTGACTTTTGAAAGTTGATGTCTTTTGAGAGAAAAGACGAATGAAAAATCAAAAGCAAAAGACATGATTCTAATATTACTTTTTTTATGCTAAGATGTTAGCAGTTTTTAAGATTATTAGTTAGTTATTTAACAGTTCTATGTCCTGATATTAAGAAATTTATAATACCAAACACGTAGTCTTTTAGCCCAATATGGCTAAAAGAATGTATGTAAGTTTTATGTTTAAATTTGAAGCTGAAGCTAAATTTTCTAGAAATTGAAAAACAAGAAGTTCCGTGGTCAACTGTTGAAACTGTTTTTGGTGAGAGAAACTAATATTGCCCAAAAACTAATCAACTAAAAAAAACCAAAAAAAAATTGTATGTATTTGGAATTCCTCTTAATTCTGCTCTTGTAAATATTGCCAAATATTTTCCAGAATCTTTCCAAAACACATTCAATACTTCATCAATTTTCAAGACTGCAATTATCAATTCCTTACATAATGTGGATTTTAATGAAACTTTTTAAGCAAACTATTTGACACTGATAGACAAACACTAAGATTAACACACTACAAGTTAATCAGTATGAACAAGAAAACAAACGGAAAACGCCAAACAAGTATAACTTATTCTAATTAAGAACAGTCCCTTAACTACAAAGAAGCAGCATATTCCAGCTAAAGGAAAATAAGCTTTGCAACTATTTAAGGAGGGAGTAAAGGAAACAAAACTCCACAGAATAAAGCTGAAGAAGAAGATGATGAATATTTGCAATCATTATTTCTTTAAAGAACGTTTACTTAACTAAGCCATAGAAAACATTTTAAAGCTACAACATGCCAACATGAATCCGTACAATAAACACAGAAAGACGCATCCAGTTTACTCAGTTGAAGACAAATTGCAAACCATATTTGGTGTAGGAAAAGACCTACGATTAATCTAAATAGTTGGTTAAATTTAGATAGGCCAAAATATTTTTGCACTTATGAAATCATTACCGTAAAGATAAATGACATTTTTTGATGTCAGAGAGGTTGGTCATAATGAAGGGCCAAACGTGACATCCATAATATTGAACAACATCAAGAAAGTAACATTGAATACAGATTTTGCATTACTAAATATTAAAATTGTGATTATTTGATTTTTTCGAAAACGAAGAATCTGCAACTACTTAGGTAGAAGTGTTTAACTGTAACTTTTCTGGAAGATGTAAGAATATGCAGACGACAGATTGATGAGTTCAATGGAGTTATCAGACGCTTGACAGTTTTCATCTTCTTCCCCTTTTTTTTTTTTTTTTTTTGCTTTTGTTATTTTTTTTAAGAAGATTTACTCTGAAAGAAGAACCTGCTCTGTCCCATTAGAAAAATTAACATGACTGAACACAGATGACAGTTTTTAAAGGAAATGTTTTATAAATTTGAGAGAAAGCGAATGAGGAGTTGTAGTAAAAGACGTTGATACTAATTTTGCTTGTTTTTAAATTTTAAATCAAATATGTTGAAACCATTCTGTTGTTTTTTATTATGATAAATCTAGATATTAATGTTGGCGGGCCAGTATATATATCTATATATATATATAGGTCACACTTTGTTATTTGTCATTGCATATTTTGTATAAATTTGTGTTGCAGTGCAAATTTCTGCTGTTCAACCTTTTGATTTTTGTGTTTATTATATATATGTTATATTTTGTGTTAATTTATATACATATATATAAATTAGGTGTCACGAATTTATCGCAGGTTCTTATAAATCATCTTCCTAAATTTGGATATAATTAACTCAGATTTAAAAAAAAAAGTCTTAGGAGTTGTACTCAATATACTTCACAAAATTTGAATCAATTTCACTTCAAACTAGTAAACAAATAAAATAACAATTATTTCATGGAGTAGAGTACATTTTCCTTTATTTTTACCTTTCTCCCTCTTCGTTGACAACTTTCAACTCACAAGTAGCCATTATGTTGGGCAGATGTGTTATGTCCAGATATTCCTGCGTATCATTCCCTGCCCGAGTTTTGCTTAAGACAGCTTGTAATCAGCTACTGTACAGATTGGAGGTTAATTTTATTTCCCCGTGTTTGACTCTTGAGATTAGAAATCGTAATCAAAAGTTAGTAAGTATTAGTAATTAAAAGTTAAAGTAGAATTCTTTTTATCAAAATAACTAATATATTATTTTATAATTTTTTTACTGTGATATCAAATTGTAAGTTGTCCATTTTAATAAGAAAAACTACAAACATTTGGCTTGTTTTGCAAAATGTTTAAAATTTTTTTTCGCAAATAAATTTTTCATATAAAATAGAAGTTATTACTATTTATTTTCTTCACAAATACAAATAAACATTAAAATACGAGATTTTGCTCATCACACTGCTATTGATATGAATTTTTCTTTAAGAATGGACTAATGTTCACATTAGATTAAAAAATCAGGATACAGATGAAATTGAAGGACATTTTAAAGAAAGACAGAAGCTTAAAAAGAACAAGGGAAATAAAATTAAACGCTCAGAAAATTTAAAACAGAAAGAAAAGGAAGGAAGTACGGTCCCGCAAAATCCTTTTGATATTTCTTACTCTAATGCCTTCAATGCGATCAAATAGGATTGTTCCTTTTTCAAAGTCAAAAAGAATGACCTGGTTAAACGGGAAACGCAAATAAAACATTTTAAAGACGAATGCAAAGTCTATTTATAAAAGTGCTCGTTTTGAAAAACGGAAAGAAAGTGTAGACTGATATTTGAATAAATAAAAATTCGCTGAGAATAGCAAAGGAAATTGAATTTTGAAGGATATCACAGAAAAAAGAGGCTGGGAGAATATTCTAGTCAATAATATTACTACAAATCTCGATGTAGCAAAGTTAAGTGACAGAAAAACATATATAATTTTGACAACACCTTAAAAGCATAGGGCGTGGCCCATCAGAATACAATAAAACAAATCGTTTATTTGGTGTCTGAGAATGAAAAGTGGAAAAAATAGGGCTCAGTATTTAAATATCTGTTTCTCAACTGATTTTTCTTTGATTGTTTGCTGGAATGAAACTTTTGGTACTCCCTATCGATAGTCAAAACTAGTGAGCGTCAACCAATAATTATTTCAAGGAAAGGGATTAATTATTTATTTTTCAATTCCAAACCTACAGTCGGAAACATAAATTCAATTGGTATTAATATTCATGAGAATAATCCTGGGGAATTAGTTGTCAAATAAAATAAGTTTTAATACAACTTCAATAAATACAGGTTACGAAGAGTGGCATATGTCTTTCTGTCACAACATTTGCTCATTTGTTGTGAAATATTCAGTAGACTACTGTTTTTAGGCATTTGCTTGTTTTACCCCAAAAAATATTTTTAGCTCTTAAAAATTCTAAAAGACCACAAAATGCATCAATTATGAAACTTCAAAGTGCACAATAAACAGGCTTCATGGATATTTATGGTATCTGTCATAGGACCTTGTATCCACTGTGATTTTTTCATTGCGATCATTATTCTCGAGAAACGAAAAGGAAAATGGTAAATACTTTAAAAACGGAAGAAAATGATAATTTTTTGAAACGAGTTCGAGTTGATTCAGATGTAGTATTTAAAAAAGATCTTTGGGATATTATATCAAATAACACAACACGGTTTTCATATCAGAAAAGGTTTTCAAATCAGTTCTCGAAAGAGTTTGCAAACCACAGTTTTTGCAAAATGATGTGAGAGAATGAAAAGATGACGAATCTTGCAAGAAAAGTAAAATATATGTTTGATCATTAACAAATGTAAATGAATTCGCGAAAAGTGAATTGAAGGGTAAAAAGCACTAATTGAAGAGCACAACGAACTTCTTACAAAAGACGAAAACATAAGCAATGCATTTTTTTTTATCAGGAAAGCAATTCAGAGGCAAATATATGAACTCTAAAAATCTTCTTTAATGTCTGAAAAGAAAATATATACAACAAATTGTAAATTTTTTTAGCTTTGTAAATTTGTTTAATATATAACACATTGAAAGTCCTTTGATTGTAACGAAATATTTTATAACGAAAATTTAAATGAGGTTAGTAAATTGTAAATTTTTCTGAAATTCAAAAATATTTTCTGTGGAAGAGACTTCAAGAACTTTAACTAAAAATCTGAAAAATTGTCAGTAGAAAATTAGAAATACGATCAGTGTTCATAGAAAACCCACAGCAGTGTCTCGCTTTCAATACTCTCAAAAAAGAAGTAAAAGTAAAGAAAGAAAGAAATTATCCAAGATCCGAAGTGCCAATGAGGAGTAACAACGAAACTAAGAATTATTAAATGAACACAAATAACAAAAATATGTAATATATGAACGGCTAGAATTGCACGGATAAAGAAAGCCACACATGTTCTACAAAAACATACAATAACACAATGAGAAAAAATTGTTCACGAAATTAGCAAAACTCAAAAGAAATTAATTATGAATATTCAAAAGAAATTAATTTTATATTCTTGAGCGTTATAAATTAATAGGCATCCTCAGAATATTATAAACAATGTTATTTTTGCACACTAGATGACTAGATGAAACACATTAACCATCTTATTCCTATAACATGGAGGGAACAAAATAATCTTTTCTTTAGAGTAGGATAGGTATAGAACTGAAGAATAACGATTCGGCGTTTTAAATTCAAAAACCGAGTCACGTCACAGACCTATCATATAGAAATACAACAGACTACTATCCATCATTGCACATGTGTGAAGTTTCAGATTAGGGTTATTTATTAGCGGCGCTAGGATTTCAAGTACCAGGTAAGTAGCAGTGTGGTAAAGAGAACTTCCTGTGGAAAAAATAGTTAAAGTGATTTTCTATTTCTTAAGATAAATGCGGTAAAAAGCCCAAAGCATGAAACATTTGCAGAAACTGTAAAGTATGGAAAATCTTTAAACAATAATGCATTATGTAATTACAGATTTAAAAAGTATTGATGTAGAAAAGTTAAAAAAGATCTTAAAAGTTCTATTTAAAGATTTTTTAAAGTTCTCTTAAGTGTGTTGTGTTGTGTCTTCTTGTCTTGCTGTTTAAAAGTAGTATTGTTACAGATGTAATTAGTCCTGAACAGTTGATTAAAGATGATATTTCAATACATTTTGATATTGATGCTGATATATATATATTAGACGACGAGTTAAAGGGTGTTAGTCCATTGATTATGAAATGAATTTTTTTTCCTTTTCTAAAACATATTTATACGTGTGCAGTTATGAATGCTAATATAACAAGAAAACGAGTTTGAAAGTTATTGTTATAAATCTTTTTTATTGGATAAATGTTATGAGAAATTTTATGAAAATTTGGATGGTTGAATACATTTATATCATCCACATATCTAAAAGCATGTTTTCGCTTTAAACAGTACTGTTTTTCGAAGTAGTGTAGTTGAAGATAAGCGAGTACAGATGAAAATTTAGTTCTTAGTAGAATTATCTGAGTTTAGATGTAAAAATTCACCAATAGAATATTTTAATAGTCGAGCCAGATTGAGTTTATGGTATTTTGGAAACTTTTAAGAGTCCAACTAAGAAGAATATTTGGAAGAGTTTAAGGTAGCCATGAAGAGTATTTGGAAATTTTACGTAAATATATTCTTAAAATCAAATGTATTTGTAGAAAAAAATTGGAGAATCACTTAAAAATTTTAAAATATGCATATTTTTATTGATAATTTAAGTACGAATCTGCTATAAGAACGTTAAAAATGATTTTATGATGGCTGATTGAAAAATATGCTTCCTTGTGTATCCATAGATGAAGAAACACCGCAGGTGATAAACGATACGCTACTGGAGTTTTGCGAAATCTCGAAAATATTGTTAAAGAAAACTGATGGAGTGGTTGTTAATTTTGATTAATTTGCTGACAGTATTTATTATTAGAGCTTTATGTAGATATGCATTTAGAAGAATTATTGAATCCTTCGTGTAGGGATGCAGACTTAAGGTATGGTATAATAATAATTGGTATAATATACACTGAAGTGATAAAAGTCATGGGATAGCAATATGCAAATTTTCAGATGGCAGTAGCATCGCGTAGAACAGGTATAAATGCGCAGTGCTTTCGCAGAGCTTTCATTTCTGTTCAAGTTATTCATGTGAAGAGGTTTTGACGTGATGATGACCGCACGACGGGAATTAACAGACTTTGAACGCGGAATGTTAGTTGGAGCTAGACGCATGGGTCATGCCATTTCTGAAATCGTTAGGGAATTCAACATTCCCAGATCCACTGTGTCAAGAGTGTGCCGAGAGTATGAAATTTCAGGCATAACATCCCACCATGGACAGCGCAGTGGTCGACCGCCTGCACTTAACGACCGAGACCGGCGACGTCTGCAAAGAGTCGTAAATTCTAACAGACAAGCAACACTGCGTCAAATAACCGCAGAAATCAATGTGGGACGTACAAGGGACTTGTCTGTTAGAACTGTGCGGAGAAATTTAGCTTTCTTGGGCTATTCCAGCAGAAGACCGACTCGAGTGCCTTTACTGACAGAACGACATCGCTTGCAGCGACTCGTGGCCACGTGAGCATATCGGTTGGTCCCTAGATGAATGGAAAACCGGGGCCTGGTCCGATGAGTCACGATTTCAGTTGGTAAGAGCTGATGGTAGGGTTCGAGTGTGGCGCAGACCCCACGAAGCCATGGACCCAAACTGTCAGCAAGGCACTGTTCAAGCTGGTGGTGGCTCCGTAATGGTGTGAGCTGTTTTTTCATGGCATGGACTTGGTCCTCTGGTGCGACTGGACCGAACATTGACTGAAAATGCTTATGTTCAGCTACTTGGAGATCATTTGCAACCATTCATAGACTTCATGTACCCAAACAACGATGGGATTTTTATGGATGACAATGCGCCTTGTCACCGGGTCACAACTGTTCGTGATTGGTTTGAAGAACATTCTGGACAATTCCAACGAATGATCTGGCCACCTAAATTGCCCGATATGAATCCCATCGAGCATTTATGGGGCATCATCGAGAGGTCTGTTTGTGCCCAAAATCCTGCACCATCAACGCTTTCACAATTATGGACGTCTATCGAGACAGCATGGCTCAATATTCCTACAGAAGACTTCCAACGACTTGTTGAGTCCATGCCACGTCGAGTTGCTGCACTTCGCCGGGCGAAAGGAGGGCCGACACGATAATAAGCAGTATCCCATGACTTTTGTCACTTCAGTGTATAATATGGTATAATAATAATTGGTATAATATATAATATGGTATAATGATAATTGGTATAATATATAATATGGTATAATAACAATTGAGTATAATAATACATTTGTTTGGAGGATTTTTAATTATTTTATTACTGCATATAATAATAGAAGGTGAAGAACCTGAAGAGTAAAATTGACTAAGAATGCAATTTTTTGTTTTACTTATAAATGTCCACTTCTAATGAAAAAATCATAATAAAGAACGAAGCTCGGCTGAATGGAATGTAGAATAAAGAATGAAACTCGGCTGAATGGAGCTGAAGAATGTTTCAGTATTAAAAACTGAAAGAATAACTTTGTTATTCTTTTCGTAATTTTTGCATGAATAAGTAAACAAGTATTTTTTAAGTATTCTTTCGTAAGTAAATAATTTACAATCTTGAAAAAAACCCAGCTTCATTGAATTTATTAATAGTTACTTGCAGTTCTAAATTGGAAATTCAATCTTTTTCAAAGATAAATTTTCATGATTGATATAACAGGTTTCTTATTTTTTATGTTATTTATTGATCGTAAACTTTTTGTGCATTAATAATCTAGATAAAGCATTCAGTAATTTAATTATTTCTTGAACATGTTAAGTTTATAAAAATGCTGTCTCATTGACAATAATTACCGAGTAATTAATTAATTATTTATTTAAATGGAAAATGCTTCTCTTACCCATTTGCATTGCAAATCGTATATGCTGGAGACAAGTACTTGTCTGGCCTATCTAATTCGATGTTGACAACAGTAGGATACTGTAAAACATATAAAAGGAACTTGATGCACTGGTACAAAAATCCAGCTGTAAATAATAGAAATACCACAACACGGAAAACTTTTCTTCGAACATTTCCTGTAGAAACAATGCTTGATACTGCACTGACAGATGATTCTTTGAACAACTTTGACGCATAACCCCTGATCGACTTCTTTCTATCACGTCGTGGTTCTTCAGAGTTATCTGTCGCCATTAATGAATCCCGAAAAGAAATTGAAGAACTGCAAAAATGTACATATATATTTTATTTCAATGCAAAGATTTTGCTTCGCGAATATATTTCTTAGCCTTTCTTAATTTGTTACCAGAAATTACAGAAACATAGCATACACTTTCGAATACGATTATTAAAAATGAGTTGACTTTAGTAATTTTATTTTTATGTAAGAAAAACCTTTGATTTCATAAATATTCAGGAAACTGAACAACATAGCTTTTATGAATGTTATATACAATATGTTATGTTAACATATTGTATATATGGTAACATAATACACAATATGTCAGAACCAGATAGGAGTACATAAAAATTACGATATATAATTTTCGAGAAAAGTGAGATAGAAAAATATGACATCACATTCGGTGCATGGAAAATAAGCTTTAACGGGAACTGGTTGTAAATACCACGCTGTGTTTTCATAGGAATGTTCGCCATACTTAATGCATATGCTTGTTGTAGTATGGCTAATTACACATGTTACGATTCCGTAATGTTTACAAAAGGAAATGCATCATTCAGACTAGCAACTATGTCTTAAAATGGAATGCGGTGTTTACATCGGAATTCCTTGATTTAACCCCATAGGATAAAATCCAAAGAAACTATTCATCCAACCGCTCCAGACTTTGAGCATTGTAATTCATATCGATAGGTATACTATCTTATAATTTGTGATGAATTACTGTAGATGAAGTACTTTCCACAATATTCCTGAACGGAATATGTTATTATTATATAAAGTTTATTCAACTCTCTTAAAGCTGTTTCTGTTTGCCCGGAGAAGTAATTTTATTTCTTAAGTCCTACGTCAACGCCCTCCCCTCCCCCCTATTTTGTAGTTTCGCATGATTGCAATAAAATTTATTTCCCGTGTGCAGGATGTCATTTCATACTTTTTAGTTTACATTTGTCGCATCGTCGTAAAGCCTTTAAAATGTATCTAATTCGGGCGAGCATTATCACCATTAACAGTGTTTTGTGGTATTGACCTAACACTCTCTATATAAGAATGCCCTCACAGTTTACAGTAAACATAAATATGAAAATGCAATTATGCTAATGATGAAAGTAAAAAAAAGAAATGAAACACATATATTATATACATAAAGGGTTAAAGTGAGATAGTCGTTCTCAACAACATAAATGTAGTTATTTTTGCTGGGATGTGACAAGTCATAATTAAGTCACTTGTAAGGGAATGTTAATAAAATTTTATCTGTAGAATGAAATAACGCTATACACAAATGAATATTATATTAACATAATAATTAAAAAAAAATGATGGCTCCTCGAATTAAGAACAATTTTTATCAGTTTATATTAATATTGGTAAGCTCAGTGAAAATTATTATTATTTCATGAAGTTAAAATTTTATTTGCATGTTTTAGACATCATACTTCTGACATTAAATTATTTTTAATACGTCATATTGCATTCTTTTTACAAAAAAATAATGAAAATTCAGTAATTTCCCTATTTAAATCAATTTTTTTACTGAAATTGTACCTATAAAATTTCAAAAATAGTAGAAAGATAAAAAAAAAATTAGTTTAATATATAGTTTGTTACTAGTTTAAAACTTCTTAAAAATTTCAAAGTCCTAGTTGAAATAAAATTTATTTCAAGCATACCTAAAATTTGAAAATCATAATTTTACTCAAACATATTTCACACCATTATTTCAAATTTGAGATCTTCCCATTTTCTCATTACCACACACACACATCGTTATAAATTTTGAGAAAAATCACATTAAAAAAACAGTTTGAGTGCCTATTATACGTACTTAATATAGTCCTGACAAATTTTTCATTTGAGTTCTGCATCGTTCAACATCGATTTTCTGTATTTTGAAGTTTCTTAATGGTCTTGCTTTTTACTTAATTGTTTGTATGCTGAAGTTTCATCACAAAACTGTATTTTTAAAAATTTTCAAAAACATGATAAGCTCTTTATTTATTATTAAATCAGCTTAAGACAAATAGCAAAAAAATTTCAATTGTATTCAGCTACAAATAATGCAGATCATAATTGTTTTGGCAATAAAGTTGGAGATTTCAATAAAATCTCAGATAAAAAAAAACATATTTCTTAGTGCCTTTCTTTCAAAACATCGAAACTTTTATAGAATATTATCCATATTTCTTAATTTTCCATTATAAAAATAATTTAATAACGAAGATTTGGCCAAATAATTATGGAAAATAACAAAAATAAAACAGGGTTCTTAATTAAAATCTAAAGCTTTTATCCCATGTTTTATAACAAATAAATGTTATTATGAACTCATAACACTTAGAAATTCTTATCCACTTTAATTTCATTTGATACACGGAAGTAAAATTAAGAAGTAGGGGGAAAAATTAATATATTATTATTATTATTATTATTTACAATATTTAAATATCTTTTTACGTAATTGAATTACATTTTAGGGATTCCTATTTATAATTCAAAAAATTTACTTAGAAATTGAAAATATTGTCACAGATCGTTAAAAAATAAAGCTTACAAAAACTATAAAATAAAACACCTTTCCAAACAAAATTTTTACTAATATGAATACATATCAAAAATAAATTTTTTAAGACAAATCTTTTAAACGGAAAGTAATTTTTTTTAAAGAAAACATAGTCTATTTTAATTTATTCATTTTTTAAAGAAACATTAATGCTTTATTTTCTCTTTTTTTATATCATTTGATCAATTCAAATAACACTAACAAAAGTTCTATATATCGCAAATAAAATAAATTAGTTATAAAAATACAGTTAAACCATAAAAAATACAGCTATAAAAAATTTTATAACCAAAATGCAACTAGCTATCATTATAATACCAAATAAAAAAAGTCTATCTGTTCTAATAACTTGGAAATAATAACTATATCTGAATAATTTCATCAAAATGAAAGATAATTTTTTTACAGTATAATTTAAAAATATGTATTTTGCAACTACAACTAGTAACAATATAAAGCTTATTACTTACTTCGAAGTATCTTGTTAATTCAACAGCTAACAGAGAAACATTTATCTCAATTAAATCACAACCGACTCAAAGCACTTCTCATTTTTCCATATTTTGATCTCTTTTTCAGTATAGGAACAGCTACCATAAAAAAAAAGGAGCTCTTGTACTTAAAATGAAAACTTGGAAAAAACAGAAACAAGATACCTGATGTTGCTTCAACAAGTGACTGCTACGACATCTAAAAATATCAAATTTGCTGCGTCCACCAACCCTTTTTTTGTTCTTTTGAGCATGCGCAATGAATTTCTGAAGGTTCCCCGAAACTGTTCATAAATAATCCACAGTCAATTTTTATTTTCACCATCATCCATTTTGTGCTCTGTCTGTAAGCGTTTGGATTGTTTGGGTATTTCTTTCCTATCAGCGGAGCACTTTTCTTATAGAGAGAAGCTTACAAGAATAGATTAAAGAATAACAGCCTTTATATATAATTAAGTACGCCCACCAAAAATTCCGTTTTTTTTTCTTTGAAAGAAAAATTTTTGAGGGACATATTTTATGAATTTAAATAGTAATGATTTTTTGTTATTTATAATGAAGAGCGTTTTGAATATGTTTTAAGACTTTTAATTTATTTAAAATAACCATTTGGAAAATATTTGTATGCCCTATAAAGAAAAGATGGATCTGTAATTAAAGAATAATATAAAATATCATTGATAGAAACAGGAAAAAAAAAGTTTTGGTGATTAGTGAGTTAATCTGGGAGAACGTGGTTCTAAATCGACCAGCAACGCCAAACAATAGCTATCATGTCAATGCCAGAAAATAGTGTTACAAATCTGTTTGTCGGAAATTACTTCCATTGTGTTTGAAAGAACATAGATGTATGCGTTACAGATATCATGTATGGATGTGTTCGTATAGAATTGCGGGAGCATTATGTGAGTATAAAGTTAAAATTAACACCGACCAACTAAAGCATCCCTAAAAAGTATATTTCAGAAAATTTATTACAAAATCTGAATACGAAAAAATAGTTTTTAAGATTTATTGTAATAACGATATATCTTTAAAAATAACATTATTAATTCAATAATTGTATTTAATTAAATTAATCATATTAATTTAAAATAATTTATTGTTAAATTATTAAAAACTGTGTAATATATTACTTCTATAAACATTTATTCAAAAATAAACTTATTTGCGTGATTTGCAATGAATTTACTTTTAAATTTTATTTTAATAATTTTTTCCTATTTTAATATCACTATATTTTATTATTTAATACAAATTTCAAAAACATTATTATAGTTTTATAATTATAGTTAATATTAGCTTAAAATTATAGTTGTTATAATTATAGTTAAATTAATAGTATTTGTGAAGAAGGTGAATATCCATTTTTTTATAATCATAGTATTGATTATTATTGTAATGCATGAAAACTAATAATTCCCCCTATTTAGGACTTACATATCAAATAATTTTTTTTGTATATTAAGGAAAATAAAAAATTTGATTAATCATTTGGTCGAAAAAAAATGTAAAAAATGGTTATTAAGTAAAAAATTAAAAAATGTTATCGATTTTAATTTATCATTTTATTTTCCACAAACAAATTATTATCAAATACACAATTTATTGATATTAAAACTAACAATATTAATACATTTTCATAAATAATTTCCTAGTCATTAATCTTGAAATTCAGATGGAATTAAAAGATATTTTTTATATTATCATAGCTGAAAACATATAAATATAAAACAATTCCCTCTTCTGTTATAAATACTTTTAAGATATCATTATCCTTTATTCATATGTTAGCAGATATTACTCAACATAACCTGATATCAGTAAATATTTATTCTTTAAATTTGTTCGGGAATAGCTAAAATGAAAATTGCAAAACAAATTTTCAGAAGAATTGGTTAAAAAAGTATCAACAAATTGAAAATGATATTAGAATACATAATTTCACATCAACTTTGCTAAATTCATTTCTAAAACTCTTCTATAAATAAATTCAATAAAAATTTAAATGTTACTAGTCTTTGATAAACGAGTAGATTTCAGTAATGGAAATGGTTAAAGAAATAATTCAAAATAAATGAAAATATTGTATTTTGATATCTTTAAATTATGATCAATGCAAATATAATATAATTTAACCAACACAGCTTATTGATAATCAAAAAAGTGTTTTTGTTGTGTTTTATTCTATTCCATGTGTTAACTCTAAATTCTATACATATAAAAAGTTGTATAAATGGATGGATATAAACAATCAGAATTTTTCAGTTTTTTTTTCATATGAAATTCAAACAGGGGACAGTTAACCTGAAAGTCGTTCTGGAAGTCTTATTATAGACCAACGTTTTGTGGCATACATAAACCAACATATACAAACTGCAATGTATGAAACAATACAACGTATAGTACAATGGGATGAATAAAATACGTTCTTCACTTAATATATATTTATGTATATGCTTCTAAACAATGCATCATTACATCTCTCTCTCCCTCTCTCTCTCTCTCTCTCTATATATATATATATATTCTAATACAGCTGTCTATACGAAGACAGTTATCTTTGTGCCATAAGCCAGGGCTGCACCCCTGTTACTCATTTAGCACTACCTAAGAGACCTTTGTAGCTTGAAGATAAACTATTGACGCAAGTCACACTACAGACACAACTCTGTACGAAAGTGGATTCCGAATCACTACAAACATCCATGGTACGGCCGGATTGTGGTACCTAGTGCCATATATACATATATATATATATATATATATAATGAACTATGCAACAAAATGTCCAACTTTATTGCTTAATGAAAAGAAATAACATTTCAGTATGGCCAATACATGATGACAAAAATTATGAAATGAACATGAAATTTTGTTTGAAGGCAATTTATTATAATGGATCATAAACTTGAAACATAAATTGTAATTCTAATAATCTTATAACTATTTTTAAAAAAACTAAATATGTTTAATAATACAAAAATTAAAAGACAAAATATCAATAATTTTGCAAACTATACTACTTTTTTGCTCTGATAAAAATGCACTATTTATAACAATATTAATATGATATATTGAAAATAAGCAAATTAAGTAGTTATTTTGATAAATGTCCAAATCTTTCAGAAAAAAAAAATATTTTTTTCGTTAAATACGATTCTTTATACGCCACTTAAAAATAGTGCCATAGAACAAAAACCAATTTTCCATGAAAAAGTTTATTTTTACTCTCGATGAAAAATAACATTTCATAACAAGCGTCCTAAGAATGATAAAATGCAGAACAGAATACGGAAATTAGCGGAGGAAGGCAAAAGTAAAGTGGTGAAAAGTTAAACTTCCATCTCTAATAGCAGTAATTAATAGAGTTCTTCTTAAATATCTTCGGTGTATTTTCAAACGGCACTATTTAAAACTCGTAGACTGGCGGGAACCGTAATTCTCGAAACGCAGTGGTGGATTTGGCTCCATATCACTCTTTCGGAATTCTTTTTTTCCCTTAGATATTTGAAGAATGTGAAAAAGCCTGATTCTAATTTACAGTAGGAATGTTTTCTTTTCTAAAATATCTTATTATTAGTTGTTGTTAAAATATATGGAAGTTTTGATCATTCTATCATTAATATATCATTCACAGTCTTATTACTTCAAATACTAATTAATGTTCCAAATACAAGTTAATGTTTAAAATAATGAATTTAATTAATAACTACAATAATTAATGATATTAATAATTAAATACTAACAATTATTACATTAATTAATAATTTACTTAATGTTCAAAAACAAGAGTGTAATTAATAAGTACAATAAATAATACTATTTATAATTAAATGCTAATAATTAATTGCAATAATTAATAATTTCACTTAATGTTTAAAATAATAAGTAATCAAAATATATGTTTAATGTATATCCTTTTTAATTTAAAATAATATTAAAACGATTATTATCCCACCAGATTGGTTAATGTTTTCTTGTATTATTAAGATTATAATTTTGTATCTTATTTAAAAAATTTAAAAGAATTATTACTTTTTACCCATATTTTTATAAAACCTCACCAGATGAATTTCATTTTTACAGACAGTTATTTAAAAAATTAAATTAAAGAAATTTTTAAAACTTCCCTTTAAAATTAGGTAACTAATTTTAACTAAAGGATTTTGAATGAAGCTCGAAAGCTATGGAATGCATAATTGGCAAAGAGTAATAAAAAATTAGTAAATAATTAAAATAATATAATTTAAGAATTAAACTAAAAAATAATAATTTAAATAAATAAATATTTAATTTATTATTATTTATTATTTATATAAATATATATTTTGTGCTACAGAGAAACTTTCCCCTTTAATAAACTGTTATAAATTGAATATTGTTGGAAGTATTTAACTCGTTTAAAGTATTATATCTCAAATTTTTATAGTATTTAATAATCCTTAATACTACTAATTATTTACAAAATTGAATAACACTATCTATTTATAGGCATTTTAAATTTGTAAATTCGTATTTGTTTATTTCTATAGACTAATTAATATTGTAAAGAATTTTAGTTTTTACTCGTATAATCCTATGATTATGTGAATATGATAAATATAAAATTTATTTATTATTGTTTTTTCTTCTTCTTGTAATCGGCTTTAAAAATAGAGAGACAACTTTTCTTAATTTATAAATTCTGTTTCTGAAATTAATTTTTTTAAAATTTTTTTTTAACATTTAAAAAGAATCTGAAATACAATATCTTCAAAGAAATATAACAACAGCTTAGGATTAAAAATATTACAGTAATACTGCATTGTAACAAATTCTGATATAAATAAATATTCACTTTAAAACTTAAGTAAAAACTATAAGTAAACAACTATAAGTAAAAAACTAACACATATATGTAGTCAGATTACAATTCTTACATATAATATTATTTTACTAAATTGTTTAGTTTAATATTGGTTAAATACATTTATATAAAAACAAATGTGTTAAATTAATTACAATTAAATATAATAATATAAATAATTTATAATTTTACTGAAACTGGAAAAGTAGTGTTATATATGATATGTCTATATATAAATTAACAACTTTTAATTTTCTAGAACCCATACTATAACAGCTACTTGATCAATATTTCGTCTTTATATTTATTATTTTTTACAGGTGTATAGTGAACAACAACAAAAAATTGATTAATTAAATAACAAAATTTATTTATTTTATGTTATGTTTTCAATGTGTATGGTTCAAAAAGTGTTTTTACAAAAGAAATACAAATCGGAAATAACTCATAGATTTTTATTCAAACTTATTCATTTATGTGATGCGATCTAGTATTTAATAGTTTTTTTTTTATTCCTTAAACATTTATTAATAAATAATTAGTAAGCATTTGATTAAGTAAGATTAAGAATTATCTTAAAAATTCAAATAAAATGACAAACTTTTCAAATTTTTGTATTGTATTCATTTTTTAAAATTTTCTTTTTGTTTCATATTGGTTTTCATTATGACTTAATGAAATAAATTAAATATTCGAATGTTATTTCTGCCATCAATCTTTTAATGCGACGTTGAC
Organism: Caerostris darwini; assembly: GCA_021605075.1. NCBI lineage: Eukaryota > Metazoa > Arthropoda > Arachnida > Araneae > Araneidae > Caerostris > Caerostris darwini. The sequence continues at coordinate 27,533 of BPLQ01000134.1, read as the reverse complement.
CACTTAAAATGGATACAAGATAGTTTTTAATCAAAAAATCATTTGTTAGTTTGTATGTATACTTTACTTAAGCTTAAAATTTATTTAATATATTTTATTACTTAGAATTAACAATGCTTTTACGTATGCCATTTATTCCTCCCAATGATTCCTCCCAATGATGATGATTCCTCCCAAATCGGCACCATTGTCTTCTTTGGATATAAACTTTCGTTTGGGTGTGTGTTTAAGTACTTGCATCTAACCACTGAATTGAGTGTTTATGATTAATCACAAGTAACAGCATGATAAGAAAAAAAGAAATTACTATTATTAATTTTCTTTTTTGCTAAATACTAAATGATGAGCAATCTGCAAACCTTGAAATTTAGGCCTATTTGACAACATCTGTGAAATTCATTTGCCAAGTTTTTTCGCTTTCCAATAATTCAAAATATATCAAAATTGCTGCTATACCTACTCCAAAATCAACAACAAATTCTCTAATAATTATTGTAGGGATATCTTCAATTTTGCCTTCAGAATATCGTTGCAGAGGACACTTTCACATTTTTCAATATATTGGCTGAATCATTGGCTGAATACATTGAATTGGCTCATTGGCTTGAATCATTTCCAAATGCAGCATTAACGTTTCATCAATGCAGCAGAATGTACAGGTTTATATTCAAATAGAAAAATGAACCACATTTCTAATAGTTAAATATTTTTTTTTAAACTAATGAAAACAAAAAATACAATTATACAAAGTACAGAATAAGTAATACAATTATAATAACACTCTTATTTAATTTAATATTGGTAGATATATGTTTATAGAGCATCAGCTAATACTAAAATGTTAATATGTGGAACCATCCAATATTTATTGTTGCATTAGAATATCCTAACCCCAAATTTGGTTAGTGAAGGATTATTTATTCTGTATTATGTATCGTTTACTTGAATGAAAATTTTTTTTATTATATTTAGAATATTTTTTTCCTGAATTTCTTTTCACTTTTAATTAAATTTACCAAAATAGAACAAGTTTAATTTCACTGAAGCTGACCACTAACTCCTCATAACGGCTAGTAAACTACAAATGATCGAAGAGACAGAAATATAAAGTTTAATTTTATATTCAAATGTCTTCTGGGGGAATATTAAATTACGCTTCTTCATTTATATTTTTAACAAGATAATTGTTTTTGACTTCTATTTATAGCAGTAGCACTTAAACATACAAATTCATTGACTATTGTGTGACAAGCACATATAACACAATACACATGAAGTACAAAAACAACATATAAGACTGAAAAAAAAATATCAAAAGTCAACACAAGTCAACCAGTCCGGAGATTTTGAAGTTTCTCGCTCGCCTGCCAGTATCTGTCATATAAATGTCCAAACACACTAGGACATCCTTTAAGATGCGATGCATCCATAACAGTGTCTCTCCCTGTTATGTTATGTTTTTAACAAGGTAAGTCAATATGGATTATGATGTTCACTGAGGGGGAAATCTAATCTGGTTTGTTTGTAATACAAAATAATCAATTAAACGTCATTGACTAGACAATTACGTAAATTTCCTATTTAACTTTTGCAATCTGTAACTCTTATTTAATGTGTGTATTTATTTATTGATATAATTTTGTTTATATATTAGGATTTGATTAATTTCTGTGGTCTAAGATTTTATTTAATATAGGAATTTTATATCTTTGGTTTATTCATTTATATCATGAATTTTCTTTGAACGATAAATTGCTGTGTGATTAAAATATTTATTGTATATATTTCTTTTTAAAAAAAAATTACTAAATTAAAATATAATATTTATTGACATTACATAAATTTTGAATCATACTGCTAGTGCTTTCTTAAAAATGAATCAAATATTTTTACTTTTATGTCATAGAGAAAAATGTTTCGTGTATTTTGTCACATGTACAAACAAATCTTGTTTAGAAATTAATTACATATTATTTAATTTGATCTTATGATGTTGTTTTAGTTATTGTTAAAGTTAACGTTAGAAAGGATTTGACACAAAAATGATTTGATGAAAGGGAAAAGCTTTTCACTTAAATGTGTTTTATTCAGTTTTCTCTTCATAAAATCGAATTATTCAGACACTTTGGTGATATTTGTTTTGATAATAATTTATTAAAATAAGATTTGTTATAAATACTGAATCTAAAACTTTTTTTCAATATTCCTTTTTCTTTTATTGATTTTTTATCTTTTAGTTTCAAAATTATTTAACAAAAAGTTTGTGTTACTTTTTGTAAACCATTATTACATCACCATAATCCCATAATAGCATAAGTCCTCTTGATATGTTAATATCTTCTTCAGTTGCGCAACAACCCCATGGTGGAATGAACCTTCTGTCTACTGACAGATTCCGAAACACGAGATGTTTTTTTTTTTTTTAACGGGGTAGGTTTCAGTCCTACGTTCTACATTAATGTTAGACCGGAAGCTACTGTTTAAAGTGAATTTATATGATAGTATAAAATTGGAAAATAAATCGTCGTAAAAGAAAAACGCATAAAGGTACTAAGAGAAACATTTTGAAGATTAAGCGAGGAATTTTAAGATTTTTTTGTAGTATTAAAATAGCTTTTTTTACTATCTGTTTTCTTTAATAAACATCAACCATAATAAGTTATTTCGTTTAAGCTTGAAATGAAATAGGAAAATACTATATGATATTATATATATATTTTCCATTATCATAGATTAAATAAAAATATTAATTTACTTTATTTAAAATGCATGATTTTCAAATGCCAAATATTTATTATTTGGCACATTAATGATAAATATTTAACATATTTATGACACATATTTAGCATATTAAGGACAAATATTTATTTAGCAAAAGGAATTATTCCCAATTAATAAAATACACAAAAATAAACATTATGGTCGAAGCATATAGTGATTTGAAGTAATTAAAAGTAACTTTTAAACTATAATTAAAATCTGGAAAAAAATTCCTTTTAGAAATAAAAAATCCAATTTTTCACTATGTTAATATTAAACTGTAATAAAATACACCATTCAGTAACTCATGCAATAAGTTATTTATAGTTTTATTAAAAATATTTCATGCGTAATATGCATATTAATATTAGAACAACACAGCAATAATAAATTATGTTACATTTTACAATAATCTTTACATGTATAGCCCAAATCTGTAAATAACTGATTATTTGAGACAGCATTTTTCAATCCATTCTCTATCTATTGTATTTTAAAATATTAACAAAATGCTTTTTACTTTACAATAGGAAAATGTGTTTGGGTTTTTAAGTATTAACAGCAAATAACGTAACTGAAAAAACAAAATGAACATTTATTTCAAAATTGAGTTGTACAAAATAGTACTCTTGGAAATAACAATTCAATTACTAATAACAAATAAGCAATGAATTACAAATTCCTTTACTGTAATACGCAATATATTCCATCTACATTCATTCAACAGCTGTTTATTTTGATATTAATTGAATGGCTTTGTAACATAATACTTGTACACTATATTTCAACATATTATAATGCACACGTATAAAACAGAAAATTTTACATTATTTAAAATCATAAAAAGTTATTAATTTACTAGAAATTCAAATTTTTTTGCAAACAAAAAATATGACCCTTTTTTCTGATGAATTAACGTTTTACTGAAACACTCTATTTTTAACATTATCTCTAAGATTAACAAATAATTAGAACAAATTCATTTAAAAAAAGTAAATATCTCATGAACTCACCTAGACCATATCCAAGTTAAGTACTTTGTGATCTAATTATTTATTTACAAAGAACAAATCCTCGCTTCGTAACTTTCAGAAAACACAAATCTTCTAAATCTTTTCAAACACAAAAATAAAAGAAAACTAAACTGCCAGACAGCATCGAGACAAAGGAATGACTATTGAATCCTATCCAAGAAAAGATCATATCTGTGTTTTTAAGATCGTATCCTCAAACGAAACTGTCTTAAATGGTACATCAAATGTATTCACCTAATTACACAAAAGAAGTGAAATTTTGAATTGGCAGCATCGTATCTAACTACAATAATTTTTGTGAGAGTAAACATGTCCCCCTGTAGCACTACAAGGTGTTTAATTACGAAAAGCGTTAAACTTCTCTATTTGCTGTTGCTGAAACATTTTCTTTGGAACGATTCAGCTTGGAATGCATCCCTGACTAAAGAATTTATAATTCTTGCATTTTAAAATGAATACCGGCATACGTTGACATTAGATACAATAAAAATAGCTGATAATTTGTCCAAAAAAAATACCTCAACTTGCTCAAATCCCACTCAGTCACATCCCTTTTACTGATGAAAATGCTACTGCAAATGTAAGTTAAAAAGCTGAGTGGTTATTTTTTTATATAAGAATTGTTTTTAAGAAAATAAAATCAAATAAAAATTCCATACATTAAACTAAAAAAAAAAATAATAATAATATTTTAAAAAACCAAACTGTGAGATCACATCGATTTGAAATCAATAGAAGTAGATCTAAAATAACTGCAAGTTTAAGAACAGCACATTACAAAAATATATAAGAAACTTGTACATATAGTGTTAAATTAGTCCAGAGGTAGAACATTCCTTTGATCAATCTTCGTCTTCCTTTACATTTTTATCAAAACATCATAGAAAAAATACTTTGACATTATATAACGAGAAAATTGCTAGATTTTCATTTCTGCTCATGGTACCACTTGATTCCCACTAAAATCGATACGTCATTATCACCAAGAGCAAATTTATTGAAACTATTTGTACATGAGTTGCCTGAAAGCGTTTATTGTCTTATAAGTTGATTTAATATAAACATAAGATATTGCATATAAGATATAAGATATTGCAAATCTATGCTGCATTAGTCTCTGTATTTGATTTACACCTTGAACATTTCTTTTTGAAGACATATCTTGTGATAAGGAAGCATGATTCAAACATATCAACAATTTGGACTAAAGAGACTCCAAGCCAAATGCCAATAAATCCTCCTATATAGCTGAAGGCTTCCACTTCCTAAAAACAAATTATTGTGTTTACATTGAGTGCTAGGAAAACAATTGGTAAAACTACAAAGAGCGGTAAAGGGAACCAAAATAAGCATTTATTGTTATGGAGCACGTACTTGAAAATTACCACTTTAAACATTGCTTAAAAGGGATAAAAAACAGGCTAAAGGATATTTAACATATTGATTAATGAGTATTTTTTTACAGCATATAGTAAAATTAGCTATCACCATTCTAAACACACGTTTTATATTATCAGAACATGAATGACCTTCATTTGAAAAAAGGGTGTGCAAGTCCGCATGCATACCCTGCTTTTATGCATGCATCTTCAGCAAAAACATGCTGCCAACGAGATCTTCCCATTGTTTTTAGCCTTCAAGATTTTCTCAAAAAGAAATCTGAACATAGCAGATCTGGTGATCTTCATGGCCGAAGAACAGGTCACATTCAAGTATCCAGCAATTTGTACACTTGGCATTCAGGTACTATTCCTGACATTCTCATTAAAATGTGTTGTAACAATCTTATGCTGGAACCAAATTCTTTTTAGAATAAAAACAGGGACGTGTGTCAGCAAGTCCAGCAATGGCTCTAGTAAGACGGCGGAGTCCTCCCGTCCAAAGATAAATAAGTAAGATTGAAAGCCCAATCAATTAATCATCAACCAAACCTACTCAAATACAGATCGAAAATTTTTTGCTGGTGTGCATGTGGTCATACCACATGCAGATTTTTCCTACAGTAAATGACGTCTTTACTCCTATTTGTAATCGAACACCATCTGAATCATCAACTGGCATTTACACGCGTTATTTCTGAACATATATTTTATAAAAAATACTTATATCGGTTTCCTTTCTCATCTCTTAAATTGTTCAAATATATTTTCACAAAATGAAATATTTAGAATTAATTATAATAAATACATGGCAAGTATTTTATTTAAAATTAATACTATGTATAATTAATATTTTAATCCGATTTACCTCAATTGATTGATTTAATCCGATTTTTATGAAAATAAAAATTAAATTCTCCCACTGATAAAATAAATTTAATATCTCTACATAAAATGTTTATAGTAAAAATAGATATATTTGAATTTAGAATTATATTTTAATTTCCTTAGGACGTGTAAACTTCATATATAATTTATGAAGTTTTCAAAATATTATGTTAATCAAATATACATTCTGTCTTAAAAATTAAAAGACGACAAAGGTTAACTATTGAAAAATAAACAAGACCTTTAATATAACTGATACCTAGACATGTAAAACATTCGTTTCAATGAATTATTATAATTCAATTTTTACTATTTTTGTTTGTATAGAATTATAGATGAACTTTTAATAAAATGAGAAAACAATAATAATTTATACCTGATACTGTGGCTGATAACGTATTTTCATAATCTCTGAATCGTCAAAAGAAATTTTCACTCTTATCAATCGCCTGCAATAAATGAAAATTTCAATATTTTTTATAAAACATAAATTATTGAACAAATAAGAAATAAACGATCAATTTTTTGGGGTATTTGAAAGTGATACTCATTATTATTTGAATAAGATGAGTGTCAATAAAACAGTGTGAAATATTAATCTGTTATTTTATTATATAAATTTTTATTTATGGTTTTTTTCAGATGCTTTTCACTTTGACCTGAGATTATTCTAGAAAAATGGATGATGAATTCCCCCCCCTCACAAAGTCTTCTAGGGGACTTAATTTAACTTAAATTGAATCCATAGAACAAATATCGATAGCTACGAAATGGCACCCTCATCTTGAGTTCAAATAAGAAACATACTGACCTACAGATTTATCGTTTCCCTTCCAATCATTAATTTAAGAGATTTTAGTTTGAATAGCTGTAGCATTTTTTCCTCTCGGGAAGAGTTTTGGCATTTCATTTCCAGGAGTGTAGAATGAAAAGTATGTAAAAACCCATCACTCAAATTTGACAGCAGACAAGCAGTATTTTGGGTAGTTATATTACATGCAATTAGTGTTTTGTTCTAATAAGAACAACCTATGACTCAAATCTGATAACAGATATTCGGTATCATGTATAATGAGACTCAAATTAGAGGTCGAATCATAGAGGTCTTTTTCACAGGTCGAAACAACTAAGGATTGAATATGAACTATACCATAAGTTGTTCCAGCGGGATTGGTGATAGATCACGAGCTAAGAAATGTTTACTCTAACGAGAATATATTAGCTGACCTTCATTGAGGAAAGCTGACATTTCTCTCTTGACGGATTGTCTTAAAAGAAGGGTTTTAGAGAAATAGTGAAAGAGTTTCGACGAGTCGACCAGAAGTTTTTCATTTTCTCTGAAAAACTGGCAGGAGTTTCCCCCTATTTTTCAAAGTGAACCCCTTGTGGTTTTGTTTATCACGCCGAGTGATAATTAAGGTCTGCCGCAGACCAGACAATTAGATTCGACATAGACTCGATAATTCTGAAAAATCTCCGACCTCGGAGTGAATTGTACTTGTGATCAAATTTTATTTTTAATCTTTATTTCTTCATATAATAATAAAGAGTTCATTATTTGTATATAATAGTGAATAAAAATTAAGCGTTCCTATGAACTTGAAATTAATCCTATTCTTAAAGCTGTTATAGGTCTAATAAAGACCGAGACGTTACATTGCATTAGTAATGTTTCAAATTGGGTTTTCAGTTGAAATAAATATCAGTTCTTAAAATTAACAAATTGCACTCAGACTAATATCTAAATCTAAATAGTAATAGAATAAAAAAAACGGCTATGCTATAAATTAAGATACAAATATATTTATAACAAACATATCCTTTTTTTTTATTAAGATAAGTTTTTCTCGAAAATATTGAATTTGCTCTTGGCAATAAAATATATTTAAATTTAAATAATTTATTCAAATATTCCTAGATGTTTTTATTAAATTCTGGTTATTATATTTTAGTTTTATGCATTTATTTTAAAATGTCCAAGAAATTGTAATGTAATTATGCAATGAATTTATAAATAATACTTACAAGGACTTGTCCTCAACATCACGCAACATCTATAAATAAAAATATATTCTAATAAACTATATTTCAGATAACTTTCTTACAGTTTCAAAAAATACAATGACTGAATTTTGTACTGTAATTCAATGTTGCTATTTAAAAAATAAAAACTAATTATCAAAAAAAAAAAAAATTAGCATACATTTTAGACATCCTACGCTATATTAATCTAAATGCTACTGCAAATATAAGTTAAAAAGACACGTTGTTGTTTTTATATTTTTATATAAGAATTGTATTTAAAAAAATAAAATCACATAATTTACAGTAAAATAAAATCGTCAAATATTTTAATCTATCAAACATTGAGATAATATCGATTTGAAATCAATAGAAGTAGAACTAAAATAACTGCAAGATTAAGAACAGCACATTACAAAAATATATGAGACTTGTACATATAGTGTTAAATTAGTCCAGAGGTAGAACATTCCTTTGATCAATCTGCTTCTTCCTTTACATGTTTATTAAAACATCATAGAGAAAATACATTGACATTGTATAACGAAAAAATTGCTAGATTTAGCCATTTTCAGCTCATGGTAGCAATTGATTCCCACTGAAATGGATAGATACATCAGTATCACCAATAAAGCAAATTTATTAAAACTACTTGTGAATGAGTTTTCTGAAAGCGTTTATTATCTTATAAGTTGATTTAATATAAGCATAAGATATTGCATAAGACTCAAATCTATGCTGCATTAGTCTCTGTATTTGATTTAGACCTCAAACATTTCTTTTTGAAGACATATCTTGTGATACGGAATAGTTAATTTTAGACATCCTATGCTGTATTAATCTAAAACTTAAGTGAGTATTATAAACCAAAATGTCAAAATTGCTTTTTAACTAAATAAAAAAAATTAAAAATGGATTTCAAATTTTGGCAAAAAATTGAAGAAATATAAAATTATATTCAAAATTTTTAATTTATTTGGATGACTGAAATATTTTCAGATGATGAGTTTTTAATTTAAAATCCAATTTAAAGGGCTTTATGAAATTCGTAATTCTAAAAACTAACACACATTTTTATTTATGTTTTGATATTTAGTTTACACATTTGTATGATAAAATTATTTAATAATGTCCAACATTTATGATACCTTTTCATAAATTAATAAGGTTTTTTACTTGTAATTTAACTTTAAATAATGAAAGTGCATTTTATAAATTTAAAAACAATAATTTTACAATAATTAATATTTTAAGAAGATATTTAACAATTTTTGAAAGATCGATATACTTTTCCACCCTTATATTAACCTCACACTTTCTATGTATCTTGTTCAAATTTTCAATCTTGATAAAATATTTTTTACCATCCACTCAAGTTCACATTTTTTTGACTTGTAGTGATGACACTTGATATTAATGTATACCTTTCGAATATTAATTCTGTAATTAAATTAAATTAATTAATTTTAGTTTTTAGATCTAAGTTGCTATATACTATATCTAGTTGTATACTATATCTACCAATAAATGGCGCCAGATAAACTTAAAAAAAAATGAATGAAAATTATTTATAAAGGACTTTCTGCAATATAGTAAAAAAAGTAGGAATTGACTTTAAAAAAAAATTTATATTACTTACATATTGTAAATATTTTCATAATTTTTAAAACTATTTATTCATTCATTTAATTTAAATGATATAAATTTTTTTTTTAAATATTAGTAAAATCCATTATTTTTTGTATGGATTAGTGTTCTTAACTATTATTTTTATTTATCCCATTCAGTCACTAAAGCAAGACCTAGACCGTCTTGTTGTTTTGTGCCTAAAGGGGTCACCTTTGCCCATGAAGTTAGATACAGTTTGGCTCAATGAGAATTCTTTTACTTTATATATTTAGCGCAGATTGCTCATTTCAAGTTAGTCGATACGTGTGCAGGGTCTGCAGAGAAAATAACAACCAAGTTTAGTGTTTTTTCTGCCTTCAATTCTTTCTGTTTTACTTTTGGATATCTTGAGTAGCTACAGTTTTAGACATATTTTGTAACTTATAGATTTCAATTGTTGATTTTCATATAAATTTTTATAGGTAATAGTCAATTGTTTTTATGTTAATACTTAATTATTTTTAGTATCAATAGTTAATTATTTTTGTGTTAATAGTTAATTATTTTTAGTGTGAATAGTTTAATAGTGTTAATAGTTAATTATTTTAGCGTGAATAGTTTTAATAGTGTTAATAGTTAATTTTTTTAGTGTTAATAGTTCATTGTTTTTAGTGTTAATAGTTAATTGCTTTAGCGTTAAATTGGAATAGTGTTAATAGTTCATTGTTTTGGTGTTAATAGTTTTGGAATAAAGTGTAAATAGTTAAAAGTTTTTATAGTGATAAGATTTCAGAGAGAAGAACTACTGAGGATACAGCAAAACAGTAATGAGTAAAATTTGGATCAAAAATAAGATTTTCTTGATCTCATTCCAGTTTTCGCTGAAATTATAACAACTGATTGGGTTAAATAAAACTTATTTTTTTAAATAACTAAATATAATCAAAAAATTTATAAATCACTTTATTGTTGCATAGCATTTTTCTGATATCGTGTAGATGCAATTTTAAAATAAAGAAGTATATACACTATTTAAAAACTTTAATTAACTTAATTAAAACAATGCTATTCCTAAACATTTTTTATAACTTAGATAATTGTCTCATTTTCCTTTTTTCCTGTAAGAAAAAATTTGTTCTGAGTAAAAAATCACTGTAAAAGAAAATACATACGTGTTGTGTAGATACATTTCTTGAACATCATACGTATACTTCGTTCTTCTGTAATGATAATTCAGTTTTAAATCAACTACTAGATTAATATGCATTCTATATAATAATGTAATCTAGTAAATATTGGCAAAAATTAAATATAATTTACATCCACTTTAAAAAAATTCCCTCAATTCAACAGATATTTGTGCAAATTCCTCTCACAACAGTATTTTTCGCCAAAATGCAATGCTTTATTAACACATGAAATTCTTTTATCCATTTTTCAAACTAATAAAAGTTGCTTCAATTAAAAAATGCTTATAACTCACATACTAATAGCGCAACAGCTTAGGTCAAAATTTGATAACACTTGTCTTTGAAGGTTAAGGGTAAATAAAAATCATGGATTTAATACTAGTAGCGCCATCTCATAAATTATGGTACCAATTCTTCAGCCCACCCAAAGTTATGTGCTATATATTTCATTAACCTTTTAATTTTAAATTTATGTCCCCTTTGTTTGTAAAGAGAAAATATTCAAATGTTTTCTACCGAAACTAAAAAGATTGGAGATCGAGGAACAAACCGCTAAATTATTTTATGAAACATACGTGCAAAGAATGTGTGTTAAGTTAATGTTAATTTAATGTAAATTTAATGTTCATTGGCATACGAACTAGCTTTGCACAAAAAAACAATAGAAATATTTTTATAACAATTTAATTAATATTTTTTACGTTTCTATTTAATTTTAGAATCCTTTAATGACATTTTTAGAATACATTGATATTAATACTTACGAACAATCATTCTGCAATCTTTCACAATAATAATGAATTGTTCTTCCGGAGACGGACACAATGTGTTGCTGAAAATCTAGGTCATCTGAAATGTAAAAATATTTTACTTAGGTATATTACTGACATGTATGGATAGTTCAGTAATGCTTTTCCAAAATAATGCAACAAATTATGGCTTTTATGTTCGGAAATGCGATAAAGAAATTATTATAACATTGCACTATTGGACCGAGGAATGTGGTGGGTGAATAAATTGGTTTTCTTTTGATTTAAGGAACCAGGGCTTCAATGGCAAGAGAATTCCAGGTGATAACGAGCAGGGTTTGATCATGTGGATTTTAGGTTGAATGTGGTGGATAACGAGGCGCATAATAGAGTTTTGCATACCGTACGTTAGTTACCGTAGGACGTCCGTTAGCTTTTCTCCCTAGCGCGCATGCTCCAGTTTCCTATGAGCATGCGCTAAAAAAAAACAACGTCTACAACATCTAAAAACTCTAATGAAGTAGGAGTTTTTGATTTAAGGGATTTAGGTTCAATGTGGTGGATAACGAGGCGAATAAAAGTAGGGTTTTTGATTTAAGGGATTTAGGTTCAATGTGGTGGATAGCGAGGCGGATAATGAGTAGTGGTTTTGATTTAAAGGGATTTAGGTTCAATGCGGGGGATAATGGGTTGGGTTTCGATTTCAATTAGTTAGGTTCAAAACCTGAGAGGGGATTCAGGGGATGGGAACAATAAATAGGATGGACAGGATTTAGTCTGTTGAGCTCAAACAAGTAGGGGGGGAGGGTGCAAATTCTCCCAGATTCCATCCTGGGGTTTCTTCTTCCTCATTGTGGTACCACCAACATCAATAGAGAAGCCCTTCTTGAACATTGAATCTGATTTCAACTCATGTTCAAATGGAATTATCGACATAAGCAATGCATTAATCCAATTGTTATATATTCTTCCACATACCGTATAAATAAGTTGGTATAATTTTTAACTATATTGGCTACATTTAAAAAGATAAAATCTCGCACACTATTAGAAAAAAATGCGTTTTGGGTCATACATAATATATATTAGTTTTAAGATTATTACCTCCTCAATATGTATTTTTAGGAGTTCTTATTCTGTGTAGGGATTTTAATCAAATATCTCTGTAAAAACATTTACATCAAAAATTATATTTATTATAATTAAAGGTCATTTAAATAAACATTTTATCTAGCAAAAAAAACATATTATAATAGCATATTACACAATGTAGTTAAATTTTTAAATAATTTAACAAATACTTTAATAGTTAAGTTACCTTAGCAAATTATCTTAAAAAACGACATAATTATACTAAAAACTAGATTAGAAGAAATATTGAGAGCAATAAATATTGGTTTTAATATTTTTTTTTAAACACATTGTTGTTTTAACATTAGGGATTTGCCCATTTCTTTACCAAAAGATAAAATTTTAAACTTCCTGGCATTACTGTAATTCTACCTTCATTTTTCAAATAAAAAATGTAATCTAAAATATCAAGTAATATTATAGTGTAATTAATTATTAACAATAATAAAGAAAAAAGCATAAAACGATGATGAACATTCTGCTTAAGTCGTACTGTATAAAAATGAGGTCACAAATTTTTTAGTTTTTACTTACTTATTTTACAAAGTCGTTTTTCCTTGTAGCCATAATATGTACCGAAGAACAATTAAGGCATTTCTTCAAATATATCCTGCGCACATCGGTGCCTGCATGCCTAAGAAGAGAAACTGTATATGAAGTGCAAGATATATTTCTATTTCTATGTAATGGAATAAATGTAATAGTTCAACTGAAGGAATAGAAGTTGCATTGATAATATTCTCTTAAAACACAAATAGATGAAACATTATATTAAACGTTGTTGTTGTTATTAAGCTATCCCCTTGATTTAGAATCCCAAACCAAGTCCGGTAGATCATGCTGCATCAATAGATCGTAAACGGTGCCCCCTCTATTCAACAGTTGACGCCTCACAGAGGCACCAATACAATCGATGAGACGTGAGAGGGAGACGCGATGGCTGAACAAATTGATTAAAAAGCCATATGTCTTCTCGTCTCCATTGAAGGTCAAACTCTTAGTGTGGCCAGTCCGTAGTCTAGCTAGCTGCCGGGCGGATCTTGGGACAAGAGCACTGCAAGGACATAGCAGGATACTATATATGCAACTGATTCATGACTTTAATTGAACAAAAGTACTTGATCACAAGCTTCTCGTATAATATAGCAGCTTCATAATAGGTCAAGGCCGTCTGCCTATCGGCAGATTATAAGACGAGATATGTTTTCCTTTTTACGGTGTAGGGTAGCACCGCAGGGACTTGAACACCAAAACATGTAGCACCGAGCGCAAGGAGTGCTATACTGTATTTAAAAAGGTTAAAAAACTATTCTTCATTTGATGTTAGAAATTTATATGCACTTCTAAAAAAATAATTAAATATATTAACTAATAAATTGTAATTTTTATACATTAAAACAAATTGACAGATTTGTTATAATTATTTAAAAAATTGTGGCCCTAATGGCCCAGTGACAAGCGCTCTGATGCTTGGTGCCACAGGTTTTTCGCGTTCAAGCCCCGGCGGTGCCATCAATGTTTGTAGTAGTTCGGAATCCACTTTAAAACGTAGGCCCTGGTCTAATATGGCTGTAGAGCATTGGGAGTAGTACTGACAACCCTACCCTGTAAATAAAAAAAACATCTCCTGTTCGAAATCTGCCAACAGGCAGACGGGCCTCGGCCCATCATGGGGCTGTTGCGCCACTTATAATGATGATTTAAAATTATTAAGATTATGCCATGGCGTTATATTTCTGTTTATATATTAATATACACTCATGTCCATAAATTAAGGATAATTCAAGAATCACACAGAAATTGAACTCTAAAATATAAAATTTCACCTGTAGAATTATCACACACATCTTGAAGAAGAATATGCAAATTACAGGAAACCACCATATGGCGCGGATGGTACGTCAAAATGACGAGAGTGTAAGAGAGGGGTATATAAGGAATGGTGGCAAAGAAGTAAAATTTCCTCACCGTGCAAACATTGTAGACGAGAATAAGCCTTCAATTGGAGGACTCATCATCCGTATGGATTGGCCAGCATACTCACCGGACTTGAATCCAATAGAGCATGTGTGGGATATGCTTGGCCGACGAATTCCAGCCCGTCAACCCCCTCCACCTGTCAACCGGAACTTCGGAGGGCATTGCTAGATGAGTGGTGTAATATTCCCCAGATCAGATTGATAATTTGATACTCAGCATGCCTAGGCGTTGGCAGGCCTGTATTGCATTTGTCCGGAGACATACACTCCATATTAACCATCATACCACTAACCATGTTATACTGTTTTTTGTAAATAGGTTCTTTTTTGAAATTTGCTCCAGGGAGTAAAAATTGCAATTTTTATTAATTATGTCAAACAAATAGCATCTTTTTGCTCTTTACCTTTTTTGTTTAATAAATAGACTTTACAAATAAGTCAAATTTGTTTTGCTTCTGTCTCTTTCTTTTTGCCTGAACTTCATTATCATTAATTTATGGACATGAGTGTATTTCTTTTTATGTGTAATGAAATGAATGCAATAGTATAATTCAAGAAATAGAAGTTTCATTGATAATATCCTTTTAAAAACGACAGCAGAAGGAACATTATATTGGAATGTTCTTAGTAAAATTAAGATTCTCGTATAATCCTAACATTTCTCGTATATACAGTATTCAAAAAGGTTATGCAAATCTATTCTTCATGATATAAGAAATTTACATATATAGTTAATGTAAATAATTAAATATATTAATCAAAAATTGAAATTTTTAAACATTAAAATAAAATTGATAGATTTATTAGTTATTTAAAAAATATTATAATTAAATTTATGACACGGTGCATGAGTTTGATGCAGAAATTATAAAAAGTTGTTTAGCTGTAATTTGAAAATCGATAAAATTTATTATTATTATATAAAAAAAAACGATTTATAGATAAAATTTTTATAATTAATTTTAATAGGTGAAAAAAGTTGCTTATAACATAAATAACGTTAAAAATATGTCTTATAGATAAGTATACATTTAGCTGAATAAACAACAATTTGAAGAAATTGATGGATGAAAATTTCAATTGGTTAGTTGAAACTTAATGATAAATATATTTAACTTAGTACTACTCTTAATTTGTTTAAACTTACTTCTTTTGAGAGCGTGTTCCACTTTTATTTGCTTTCAACCATTTTTCAGTGTAATCTAAGCAGTTAGTTTTGTATGGGTAAGGCAGTAGCTCCTTTCTAGCTGAAAAAGTTAAAATTTTCTTATATGTTGCATAAATAAATATTATTAAAACAAATTAAAAATTAGCATAATCAACGTTTAACTTTTTTTCTGCTTTTTATATATATAAAATCTATTAGATCTAGTGTGGCTCAGTGAATACTGCTTTCAATTTTTAATTACAGAACAGAAACAGGCTCTAGAAGAATTAAGATGGGACCTTGATGGCCGAGTGTCTAGCGCTTTGGTGCTCAGTACCACAGGTGCCGGTGGTGCTGGGCTGGATGTTTCTAGTTGTTCGGAATACACTTCTTTAAGCAGGTCCATGTCTCATATGACCGTAGAACGTCACAGAGCCCAATCAAACTTCTTCTAGCCCACATCATCCCCGAACTCTAAAGGGGCAACTCAGCTCTAGGCACAATGATGTGGTGTAGTAGTAGTAGTAGAAACCAAGAATCGCTCCAAAACATGGTGATTCAGTGTAATGTCATGCAGCCGATCGCCAGATATTAGAGAGTTTTTAGCATACCGTACGTTAGTTACCATGGACATCCGTTAAAGCTTTATCTCTGCGCGCATGCTCGCAGGAAGCTGAGCATGCGCGCTAGGGAGAGCATAACGACGTCCTACGCTAACTAACGTACGGTGTGTGGGCAAAAACTCTATTACCTTCCTCGAAACTCTGCATTTACCATACATCTGTTATTAAAGTGGAGAATGATCTCAGATCAAAGTGCCTGTATTTAAAATATCAAATATATATTGTTTTGTTAATATATAACGTATGTGTTATATTATTAAAATTCATATAAGAGGAACAGAGAGTATATAATATGTTATTATAACTTAATAACAAGTAATTTGAGTTTTCAACGAACTTAATGTAAAGGAATAGATCACTATTAATTCAGAGAAAAATAGATATATAAATGATATTCTATATTAATATCAGCTTCTATATATTTATAGAATAACTCTTATACGAAGAAAATAGAATAATTCTTTATTTAAATGTATTTCTTTAAAGTTATTGAAAAAGATAAATGGGTAAATATTATCGCTTGGTTATTTATCTACTTAGTATTTATCCATAGTATTTATAGACCTTAGTTATTTTTTAAATGGAAGAATAATCATTGAGATACATCGAATATTTCATCTTATCAGTTTGCATTAAAACCATAAGACATGGTTGATGTCGCGAACATTTATTAAAATTGCAGTATTAAAAAATGGCTCATTGAAAAACCAATTTTTCTTCCGCACATTATTTCCTTTGATATTCTAATTAAACCTAATATCACACATACTCTGCGAATGTTTGGATTCATCCTGTGTCTGGGGCTTTTTTTTTTTCATAATTCTTCACACATTGCAAAAAAGAAGGGCCTTTTTTTTTTCTTGCATTAGAGTATACAGTATTCTACATAATAATTAGTTCATCGAAAAAACATCCTATTGTATTTCACGGAGGTACTTTTAGAAGGAGAATTGCTCTGTATTTTGCGTGGGTGAGGAAAATTTATTTATGAGTAGTTTAACTTAATTAGCGCTGGAAAGGGAAGGCGAAACATCTGCTGCGTCATTGCGTAAGAGAGAAAGTTCAAATGTCGTGTAAGGGAGACGCTCGCACACTTTCATAATAATCATCATCTAATCGTTCCTGAAAGTAATGACATTTTTTTTTTCTGTTTTCAAAGTAAATATATTTCAAAATTTATATCAACAATTCATTCATTAATCACAACGACTACAATATTGCCTACAATCTTTAAAAATACTACATTGAAATAGGAATATGCCAATAAATTTGTTAGGTGAAAAATAAAATAATTAGAATATGTTACTATTACTTGGCTGAAATTTCTAAATCCTATTACTTCAAGTCATTCGTCATTCCAATGTTGAATATGTAGCAGATTAGATGCTATCCAGAGCGAATCTTTTTTCACCCATAATTTAACATAAATCATTTAGAATGAATACGCTTAACTGCAGTATCTGGATCATCCTTCATCTTCATTGGTGCAACAGTCCCGTGTGGTGAGCCACGGTGTCTGCCTACTGGCAGACTTTGAGACAGGAGATGCTTTCTTTTTATGGGATAGAGCTGTCAGCCCTAGCCCAACTTTCTATCGTCATTAGATCGAGACACCGTTTAAAGTGGACTCCTGAACCACTGTACAAACACCATTGCAGTGCTGGGACTCGAGCTCAAAATTGTGGCACAGAGTGCCAGGCCGCTAGTCACTCGACCATCAGGCCCCCTCAGATCATCCTACCTCATCTAAAGCCGCCTTGGGTACCAGGCCTTTGATCCGAATACTGGCTGTGGCAGCGGAATGTTTGTAAGTGATTCTCAATCCCCTTTTTAAACCCTGGGGCCAGTTCTAATTAGCCTAAATTGTGCAAAATTGTAAGGGCGACAAACCAAACTCTGCTCCCTAAGCCAAAACGTAAAAAAGTTTTTCAATCTATAGATATATAATGTCCACACCCATTATTAATATGGAATTTTTTAGTTTGATTGCTTTTGTCAAATTACAGGAAGTCTTGATTGTCATATTACAGAAGATATTCCTTTAGTTCAGAAAAAGCAAATGACCTATCCACTAGGCTCTAGAAATACATTATGCATATGCATTAGTAAATGGTTTGTATAATATAATTTAAAAACAGAAATTTATTTGTTAAGTGCGAAATGCTTTTTCATTGAAAATAATTAATAGTTATTGTTAATTTTATTTAAAAACATTACTTAAACCAATAAACATATATGGTACGTTACCATTTGTATTAAAAATGCTATAAAGACGTCCAGGTTTCACCAGGAAAATGCCTTTCTGAAAAGGATTTATGTCTATATGGTGAATGGATAGCAAATACTATTCCTTGCTTGAATTGGGAAAAAATGCTTCATTTTCTTCAGGATCGAAAAAGCATAAATTCTTCAGCAAAATTTGGGACACTAAATTAAATATAATTCCTTTAGCTTCAATATATTTAATTTTTAACTGTTTTTAATTTACATTTTATATTGTTCATGCAATATATTAAAACGCGTAGAACAGGTATAAAGGCGCAGTGCTTTCGCAGAGCCTTCATTTCTGTTCAAGTTATTCATATGAAGAGGTTTTGACGTGATGATGACCGCACGACGGGAATTAACAGACTTTGAACGCGGAATGTTAGTTGGAGCTAGACGCATGGGTCATGCCATTTCGGAAATCGTTAGGAATTCAACATTCCCAGATCCACTGTGTCAAGAGTGTGCCGAGAGTATGAAATTTCAGGCATAACATCCCACCATGGACAGCGCAGTGGTCGACCGCCTGCACTTAACGACCGAGACCGGCGACGTCTGCAAAGAGTCGTAAATTCTAACAGACAAGTAACACTGCGTCAAATAACCACAGAAATCAATGTGGGACGTACAAGGGACTTGTCTGTTAGAACTGTGCGGAGAAATTTGGCTTTCTTGGGCTATTCCAGCAGAAGACCGACTCGAGTGCCTTTACTGAGCGAACGACATCTTTGCAGCGACTCTCGTGGGCACGTGAGCATATCGGTTGGTCCTAGATGAATGGAAAACCGTGGCCTGGTTCGATGAGTCACGATTTCAGTTGGTAAGAGCTGATGGTAGGGTTCGAGTGTGGCGCAGACCCCACGAAGCCATGGACCCGAACTGTCAGCAAAGGCACTGTTCAAGCTGGTGGTGGCTCCGTAATGGTGTGGGCTGTTTTTCTATGGCATGGACTTGGTCTTCTGGTGCGACTGGACCGAACATTGACTGGAAATGCTTATGTTCAGCTACTTGGAGATCACTTGCAGCCATTCATGGACTTCATGTACCCAAACAACGATGGGATTTTATGGATGACAATGCGCCATGTCACCGGCCACAACTGTTCGCGATTGGTTTGAAGAACATTCTGACAATTCCAACGAATGATCTGGCCACCTAGATCGCCCGACATGAATCCCATCGAGCATTTATGGGACATCATCGAGAGTCTGTTCGTGCCCAAAATCCTGCACCATCAACGCTTTCACAATTA
Organism: Caerostris darwini; assembly: GCA_021605075.1. Lineage (NCBI taxonomy): Eukaryota > Metazoa > Arthropoda > Arachnida > Araneae > Araneidae > Caerostris > Caerostris darwini. The sequence continues at coordinate 7,506 of BPLQ01000134.1, read as the reverse complement.
TGGACGTCTATCGAGACAGCATGGCTCAATATTCCTGCAGAAGACTTATTGAGTCCATGCCACGTCGAGTTGCTGCACTTCGCCGGGCGAAAGGAGGGCCGACACGATATTAAGAGGTATCCACATGACTTGTCACTTCAGTGTATAGTACTTAACTAGACGAATCTATAGTTTTTAACTAGATTAATTTTTAATTTTAGCTTTAATTGATAAAACTTGATGATAAGTGTAAAAGTAAAATTACTTACATTCTGATTTTCCTATACAGAGCATTTAGGTGGTTATCTATTCTCTCATGATGGGAATAACAAGATGTAGCGAAATTTTCTTCATGAACACGTGGAAATGGCCCGCTATGTCGCTATAACAACATTGATGAATGATTAATGCTTTAAAATATCGTTGGAGTATAAATAACAAACAAGTAATATAAAAAAATAAGTCAATTCCTTCTTTTTTCACCGTATTGCAAAAAAGTCCTTTATAAATACTTTTCATTTATTTTTTTAAGTTTATCTGGCGTCATCTATTGGCAGATACATGCAACTTAAATCTAAAAAAAGTAATTAACTAGTCAAAAATTTCAATGAATGAAGTAATATTTGAAAAACCGTATTAACAACAAGTGCTCGGGTCACTACCATGCTAAAAAAATGTGCTTTGAACTTGGAGTGGATGAATAAAAAGTATTTTCATCAAAGATTGAAAATTTGAACAAGTAAGATACATAGGAGAGTGTGGATCTAATAGAAGGAATTGAAAAATAACAAAATGGAAGGTAGAAACATAGGAATAAAAAAATAAAACAAGTGTAAAATATGTTTTCCAGCAATAACTAACAGTACTTTAGCTTTGTATAAATGCATATATATATATATATAGATACAGTAGAACCTCTTAAGTCGAACCTCGATAAGTCGAAAACCTCCGAAACTCGAAAGTTTTGTTCCCTTCTCTTCAAGCTCCAAAACTCCATTACTTGAAATTTCAACCCTCCATATGTCGAAATAATTTGTCTATCTCCACAAGCCCTTTTGTATATATTTTCCCTCCGTAACACGTATTGGACCTCTGTATCTCGAACATTAGCAATGTTTGATTTTACAACCTTTACAACTCGATCATTTGAAACTAATTACCTCTTATAGCCTCGAAGAAAAATAGGTTACTAATCCTTTAAGGATTTGCCGATAAGGCATGCTCATTGTTTCTTAGAAAACAATGTATGAGTGTGCAATAAATAGAATAACCAATTCTATGAAATATTTTTATTTCTGCTATTGATTTTCATTTGAACTCTAACAAATAAACATGTTTATTACTTCTGTAACTGGATTTTTATTTATTTTAACTATTTAACTCAAAATAAATTAGAAAGAATTTAAACCTCTGCAAGTAGAATATTTCCTTACAAAAATCCGCGTAAGTCGAAATTCTCCCATAAGTCATAAACTCTGTAACTCGAATTATTTGGCGTCTCCTTGAAGTTCGACTTACAGAGATTCTGTACTGTATATATACATATATATACATCCCAGGAGAGGAGATTTTAGAAGAAATATTACTCTCTATTTGTAATATTTTCAACTTTTGCATGCTTCCATGTTGGAATAAACTCGTTTAATGCTTAAATGCTTCAAATTTTAGCAATTTTCGAATTCGAACCATCAATTAATTTCAAATTATTAAAGATAATAAATGATGTTTTGAATTGTCTCTGAGTGCTCTCTGCAAACACACTTTTGTCAGCTTTTTTCCCTTTTCTTGCCAACCAATAAAAATGACTGTTGCCAAAATAATAAAAGTAGTAATTCCAGAAAATAAGCTGAGATTCTAATCAGGTTTACCAGTATTAAGAAAGTTATCCCACGTGCACAAAAACCCGAATACACATACCCGGATATCTTACTTGGGATTTTATGAAATGCGCAATACTGCGAAACATTGCATGTGAGTAGTTGCAACATAGTGATGATGTTCAAAAACGATGAGTGTGGATTCATCAATTAAAAATAGTTTCTACAAACATGGCATACTTACAAAATGACAAATTTCTCGTTTTGTTTTTACTTTGAACAGAAAGTTATTTTTCACATTAAGAAACATGTTCTACGTTCAATATTAATATTCAGTTTCATTGCCCGATATAGAAAATGCAACACTCATAAAATAGTATGCAAAATTGTGAAGAAAATAGATTTACAAACAGAAAATATATCTATATATATATATATATAAAAATAAATGGTGTCGCTTTACAAAAAGGTAATGTTACTTAACAATGAAATATGCAGGAGGATCAAAGTAAGAAATAGCACCAACTCTCATAACGATACAAGCAGAGGGGAAGGCAATGAGGAAGGCCTTTAGAGGACTCCCATAGCGCCTTTAGAGGAAGGCATGAAATCATTTAGAGATAGAAGGCTATATGCCCTTAATTATCAGACGGTTTGCCCTTCAATTGACGGTGAAGCAGAGCATAGAAATGAGAGCCCATCATGTCTTAGATATACACAATCAGTGAGAGATCAGGAGATGTTACAAGCCAAGGAAGCAGCTGGACATGCTGTAAGGCGTATCTGCGGAGGAATGCTGTGTGCAGTCTCGCGATGTGCTGTTGTAGAATACCATCTTGCAGCCGCTGATTGTAAGGTAGCAAAAAACTGGCTACAAAACCTAATTAACGTATCGTTGTAATAATAAGCATGTGGCGAGACCTGCTATTTTGTTTGATGGCTCCCAAACCATCATGGCTCATTTTCGAATGGTATGACTTTCAATAGTAGTTCGCCGGGTCGGCTCTATCTTTCGACACTTACCCGGTGATCATCCTCAGACAAACATAAAGCTGAGACTCGTCGCTCACCCACATTGTGCCATTCGGTTGTCGAAGGAGTTCGTTCTCCACACCATTGCAATCTTTCACGATGATGTGTTGGGCGTCAATGACATTCTTTACAAAAGAGGGCTTGAGTGCAACCCACGTTTAGTCAATCGTCATAAAATTATTATATACCATTTAATGGGCATCTAAAAGTTGCTTGCACGCGCCTCTGCAAAATTTCGAAAGTAGTTGATTGCGAATGCGCTTACTGATTCCTATTGACGCATCTTATCCATGTGGATCTGGCTGTACATCTAGTGGAAGTGGTCTTCCTCAAAGATTCACATTTTGTTCATCGAACCATCCTATGCCAAAGCCATTTTGAAGAGTGCATACACAACCACTACATGTTTTCAGCAGGATGGATGGTAAGACTAGATAGTGGATGGTAAGACTAACCAGCCCTTATTAAGACTACAATCAGGTGCTATCCTTCATTGTTTGAACTGGTTTTCCTCTGGTTTTGGAGTCCAGAGTCTTGGAAACGTAGAAAGTCCTTCAAAATCTGGATTGAAACAACTGTTTGTTATTATACCCTTTCCTTCCATTATACATAATGTTATAAGCCTGTCACCCAATTTCATTTCATATTTGTCTACATGACTTGTTCAGCTGCGTATTTCTCTAAATTTGCTTATTTATAAGTCTGAAACTCCCTGGTGTTGCATTTTTTTTATGTTGAGCAGTATATTTTAAATAAATTTAATAGTAATTAGTTTTAAAAACCTTTTGAAAATCTTTTTAATTATTAAAATATACCCACATTTTGTGTAATAAGCTGTTATTTTTTCTACTTTAAAATTGTTATGAAGTCTACGAAAATTTATATCCTAAGCCTTGTTGGTCCTAATTGGTCTTGATTATCATGATTTTTAAAAGATTGTAATAAATACAGAATATAATATAATCTAAATATTTTTTTTTAAATTTTAATTTCATAAAATAAGTTATTTTATGATTAAAAAAATATACGTACATTGATTATTTTTAGTTCGTAAGAGAAGTTAGCCATTTTTGTCAAACTAAACTAAAAAGAAATTGCTTGAAACATTTTAATGTAAAAATTCAAATTGTTATGGAATAAAAAGAACTATTTCAATTATAAAAATAAATTTTAAAGACAATTGAATATTATTTAAATATATATTTAGCATGAGAAGTTTTGCTAAATATTTTTTCACATTAAAAAGAACTAACATTCATACAAACTAATATGAGTTACTAACAGAAAATTTAAAAATCACTTTAATAATTATTATAAAATGAAATATCTGATCTACTATATTGTGTACATTGATAAAATAAATATAATAAAAGAAATTAGACGTTAATTTTTTACTGTAGTTAAAATAACATACAACTGAAAACCTCAATTATAAAATGAATATTCTATGATAATTGAATAGTCTAATAGATATGAGAAAAATTCATATCACTTTACAATCAGTAAGGTTTTTCTGATTGATCATTAACATATTTAAAATATCAAATCATTATGAAATAAAAGCTATCATGTCAAATTAAGAAAATTTCAAGTAGTCGAATGCTTTTTACGGTATTCTTGAAATTACATTTTTAATTTTCGAATTATTCCTTATAATACATATATTATCGATTTTATATTGTATATTTTATTTTAAATGTTACTTATCATATATTTTAAAGAAAAATTGCAAAAATTAATAATTTGGATTTAATTGAATTATAATTTAAAACAATAGGTAATTTGGTAAATATTGGTAATTTTTTTACGTTGCATTGATTAAGGGCATTTACATTTACAGAGAGAAATCGAAAAAAAGCAAATTTTTCGATTTATCTTAGGTTTTTCCATTTACTGCAAGATTTATAATTTTGGTAGTGAGAATTACAATATATAAGATATTTGAGTTATTTGAAAATTTAATAACAAAAATTTAAAAACTAAGTATGAGATGTTCATTTTTTTTTTCTCAAAAATTAAATAACAGTTTATTAAAAACTACAAAACAGTTGTAATAGATTCTCAGGTACATGTATTTTTATACAACTTAAATTGTAATAACATTTTTTAAAAAATTAAAAAAAATTCTTACGTTTATGTTTAATTAACCTTATTAGTAAAAGAAACCTTTGTATACTCTGGCCCACATTTAGAACTTTATAGGAGTTGCAGCTATTACAAAATACAGACATTATTTTTGTGTCGATGACTTTCTGAATTCATCTCCATCCAAATGCCTACTCCTACCTAAGAAGAAACACCCTCTTGTCTTCAAAGTCCATTTCAAAATTCAAAATTCAAAATGCCAGTATTAGGATTCATGATATTTTCTGTTTAAACTGCTCTCTGCAGCAACTTATTTTGTGACAGAAACAAGCTTCTTTTTTTATCTTATTCCAAGACCTTTTAACAATTGTTTTAGTATTTGATTTGATTTTTTGTGGACAAAAAAAATTATAATAAATTTAATAAATCAAACAATTTTTGTACATATTTGTAATATATCTCTTTTAAAATTACAAAAATTTATTTAATTTTTTGTTTAATTACAAAAATTTATTTAATTTCTTATATACTTACAAAAATTTATTTAATTTCTTGTTTAATTACAAAAATTAGTTTTTATATATTAGTTATTAATTAAATACCTAATAAGGGAAATTTCTCACTTTAAAATGTAATTGATTATAAGATAATTTATTTATGATTTTGTAAAAAATGAAGCAAATAGAAATGCATATATTTTCATATAAATTTAATTTTTTGATATAACAAAAAAAAAAAAAAAAAAAATTAACCGATTCATGTTGTAAGCAGATGATTTCGTAACATTATAAAGGGCAAAATAAATGTATTTTAATGTAAATTATTTATCTCTTTTTCCAATGAATATTCAAATTTTATATGAACAAAAACAATTCCTTTCTACTTACTTTTTTTGATATATAAATAAGGTACTTAAATTATGACTAAGTTCTAAACTTTCTTCAAGACCCAAGATGTCCAAAGCACCTTCAACTGGTATCTGAAAATAATGGATTTGCCATTTATTTCACTTCCTTATTTAAATGCATGTACTAACTAAATTTTATTTGTTAATTACTACTTTTTGGATTATATTTCTCATCTCAATTTAGATAGAAATAAGAAATATGAGATAAAACATGTATTAAAGAACAAACTGATGCTTATTTTTTTCCACATCATTTGGCTATTTATATCGTAGATTTATTATTTAGAATCAAGTAGACTAAGTGGAGATTTTACAGTGTATATAAAGCGGCTTGTATTGAAAATCATGCTGCCCGGAAGGAGTTTTACGATCTTTTTTCTAATATGACCGATAGACAGTGGCAGTTATCTTGGCTACTCGCTCTTCCAGACTATTCATCGACCTGCTTGCACGTAAGTGGAACACCGGCTACACTAATATGCCAAAAACTATAAGGGATTCTTATTTTTTAAATGCCCCTTTTATTGAATTAAACAACTGCTTTCGAATTATTTCTTGAATCAGAAACATTCAATAAGTGAAGACCTGCCCAATCTGATGTTTATTTTTTTTGTGCATCATTTGGTGACTTATATTGAAAATTTGTTTTAAGAAGCAAGTAGACTCAGTGGAGATTTGACAACGTGTCCAGCAAAAGCGTCGCTCGTAGCTGAGATCATGCGTTGCCTGGAAGGAGTTTTACGACATTTTTCACCTCGTGACTCAAGCTAGAGAGTAGGCAGGTCCATCTCAACAGATCGCTCTTCAGCACGACTATTCATAGAACTCAGCATGCCAACGGAGCCACTCCACATCGCAACACGATATACTATAGAATCCATGTTTTTAAATACTTGCATACAATGGGAATTAAAACAACTACTTTCGAAGATTATTTATTCTGAACTCCAGCACATTCAATATGAGAGACCCAAGATTTTGCAGCTGCTTGATGTATTTTTTCCACATCCCTTCCATTTCTTATATTGAAATTTCTGTCTCCTGTTTGAGATGGAATACAGTACAAAGCTTTTCTATATTCAGTGGAGATTTATGTCACAGTGCCATATCAGCAGAGCTTTGCATTGAGAATCAAGCTCGCCTGGAAGGAGTTTTGGTACTGCGTTTCTCCGCCAGCGATTTACTGGCTGCAGAGTGTACAGTTATATCTAACTATCTCCTTCCACTATATCGTCTTTCTCGCTTTGAAGATCTCATAATTTCCAGAACAAAGTCTTAATAATGAGTAGAGCTGACGCAGCCTACACCAATATGTAAAATACTATAAGTTCTTATTTCTCACAACACCCTGCACATTATTGAGATTAAACAATCTGTGTTACTTCCTTCCAAATTATTTCATTTTGCATCAGGGATATATACAATGTATGGAGGTCAACTGAGACTAAATTATTTAAATTGCTTTCTTTCCTTTTCACAACTTAGACATGCAATAAGACATTAATTAATATAGCACTTACTACCAAACAAATGTAGACATCGTAATATTACATTGCATACACACCACACAGACCAAGTGAAACATTGATCCCGGTTTCGCTGAGCCTTTCGACAAAACTGCGCGTAATTTGTTCAATATTTCAGTGCACTCCTCAAAACTCCAAACAGGTCCCATCCGGAATGTGG